>JASSUY010047740.1:0-22507 GCA_032466535.1 Forpus xanthops
CCATTGAGTACAACTCTTTGCGTGCGGCCATCCAGCCAGTTCTTTATCCACCGAGTGGTCCACCTATCAAATTGATGTCTCTCCACTTTAGAGACAAGGGTTTTGTATGTGACAGTGTCGAATGCTTTGCATAACTCCAGGTTGATGACATCAACTGCTCTACCTCTGTCCATAAGTTCTGTAGCCCCATCATAGAAGGCCACCAGATTGGTCAGGCAGGATTTCCTCTAAGTGAAGCCATACTGGCTGTCACTAGGCACCTTTTTGTTTTTCATGTGCCTCAGTATGCCTTCCAGGACAATCTGCTCCAAGATTTTGTCAGGCACAGAGGTGAAGCTGCCTGGCCTGTAGTTCCCTGGCTCATCCATTTTCTTCTTCTTGAAAACGAGGGTTATATTTCCCTCTTTCCAGTTGTTGGGGGCTTCACCTGACTGCCATGATTTTTCAAATATGATGGACAGTGGTTTAGCAACTTAATTTACCAGTTTCTTCAGGACCCGCAAATGGATTTCATCAGGACTCATGGACTTGTATACGTTTAGGTTCCCAAGATGGTCTTGAACCAGATCCTTTCCCACAGTGGGCCGTGGGTCCCCATTCTCACAGTCCCTGCCTCTGCCTTGGGTGGTGTGGTCAGAGCATTTTACAGTGAAGACTGAGGCAAAGAAGTCATTAAGAACCTCGGCCTTCTCCAAATCCAGGATAGGCAGTTTTCCTGATAGCTTCTGAAGAGGTTCCACATTGTCCCCAGTCTCTCTTTTACTTGCAGTTTACCTGTAGAATCCCTTCCTGTTATCTTTAAAATCCCTTGCAAAGTTTAATTCTAACTGGAATGTTGAATTTTAATTTAATCCTTTGCTATTCATCTGCAGCTTGGGTACAGTGTTAATCAGTATACATAGTTTTAGTTCTAAAACAAAAAAAAAAAAAGCATTCCTTGCTTGATGGGTAATAGAAAAGGACTTTTTTAATGGAGAGTGCCTTAGATTCTTGTGTCTGGATTGTGTTATGCTTTAAGTAGTTGGTATATGTTTAAATTGCCAGAGTGATGGGAATGTTCGGAGAATGTAGGAGAGTGTGTTTTCACATAACTTCTAGCCAAAGCCTTTACCTTCAGGAAGGAAAAGAAATATATGTTGAAATACTGTGGTTTGTTTGGTCTTATGTGAAATCTTGTGTTTTCTGAAGTGTCATGCTGAAGAGAGAACTTCATGATAGTGAGGGTCAGGTAATGCTTTGTTTTTATTTGTTAAAAAAACGATAATCTGAGATTGTACTCTTGCCTGCTGAATAGTTGGAGTTAAGATCTCGTAGCTCTTAAAGTTCACATGCTGTATCATTGAACTTGTTGGTATTAGGTGTGAAATCCTGCTTGGCTAAATAGCTGCTAAAAGCTGAAGAATCTGAAAGAGAAATTGTTGAAGCCACATAGTTACATTTTTTTTATGTATTTCTTTTCCCAATGGATTTACTGGCTTTTGTGCTGTGGGGTTTGATTTTGTTGGTCTGGTTTTGGTGGGTTTTTTGGAGGGAGGAGTGGTTTCATTTGGGTATTGTTTGTTTGGCTGCTTGAGTTTTGGTTTCTTTTTTTTTAAGTTGGGAAAAGACTGCATATCTAAAGATAGAGGACTGGACAACATGCCTTCAGTGATAGTTAATGATCTGTGTATCTTGGCAAAAGAAAGATTAAGAAAGTGAAAATCCTAATTCTTCAGAATAAAACTATGGTAAATCCTGGAATCACTAATACGTCTGTAAAGGACAAATACAGATTAGTTGCTGCTAAGTGCATCTGGACAAATTCAAGAGTAGCTAACAATTAGAATAATGTTCGCCAAAGCTAGTGATGAATTCTCAGAAACATGAAGACATGGAATTCAAAGCTTTTTAAGGGAGTAGCTGATTATGTTTTAGCCACATACATGAAACTGATATGTTTTAGCCATATACTATGTGTTATTTCAGTGCAGAAAGTGCTGGATGCTCCAAGGTATGTAGGTGGTCAGAGAGGATAATGCAATATTATCTGTTGCTCTTGACTTCAGTACATCTTCGACCCCTCAGCCAGGGTCAGGGAAAGCTGTCTTATCAGCTGTTCCTGTTTTATTTGGTGGTTTTTTTGTGCATTGACCAGAATATTGAGAATGAGGCCTTCCCTTTGGGGAAGGGTTGCATGCTTCAGTTAGCACTTTTGAGGGGAAATGAGAGCTATTTCCTAAGTATTTTTTGTGCTCAGGAGAGCAATGTCTTGACTTTTGTTTGAAGCTTACAAGGTGCAGTTAGGACAGTCTTCTCTTTTTCCATTGACATTCCAGAAGTTGGAGACCTGCAACATTTGTGCAAGTGCAAGTTAGACTTCATTGTGTTATAATTTAGATTCAGAACAGAATAAAAAACAAACTTGAATGTATAGTCTTTCATGTACTATATGACAGTTCCTAGTTTCAAATGGGTGTACAGTTGAGGCCTCCACTTGACTAATTATTTGCCTCTTGTACACTTGTACCAAAATGAGACCCAATGAAGCAGAAGAGGCATCCACAATAAAATGCATAGTATAAAAGTAAAAATATAATAATTTCTTAGCACTGATATCCATTAAACGTAATGTAACATGGTTTTTATGATTATAACTTGGATCTTTATTTAGATAAAACTAATGCGAGGAACTGACAGAATAGACAGACTCCTTTCTTTGACTTGGAGTGCATAATACAAATTGTCATTAGAAAACACATGCTTTGTTTACAGATTAAAGTATAAGCTATGGTTTAAAACAAGACTAATCTCACAAATTTGAAGTTTCACCTTTGTCACTGGGTTATCCTGCTGAGTCAAAGGTGATTCTGCTCGTTGGAAAGAAACTAAGCAGGAAACTTCTAGTCTTAGTATGTGTTCATTCAAAAAGCTTGAAAAAGTTGCTAGTATCACAAAATTATAAAGCAAAGAACATCTGTCTAAGATGAGACTTGACTGCTCTTCAAAGAAACAATTTTCAAGAACTTCATAAAATAAGGAGTCATTTGTTCTTTTTTATATACTTTGAGTCTGAATCAGATGTAGTTTTATTGTGATAAGCTTGTCAGAGGTTGTTTATACTTTTTTATTCAAGTGCAGCTAATATAAGTTACATTTAAAATGTTTTATCTTAAGAAAACCAAACACTGTAAACTCGGTCACCAGGCATCGTTAATTGATACGCTTGTGTTGCACCAGATGTATATTCAATTATATAATGTTTATAAATAAAAGATAACCCGATCCTTCTTGTATCCTATAGGCTGTCCTAATTATTTACCCATTGGTTTCAGGAAATGTGCCTATTGGTACCCAACAAACCACAGACTGATGTTAGTGAACATTTAGCATCCTCTTGAGTTCTGATCTTACAATTGCTAGGCTGAAGAATGTAAGAGAGTACATTTTAAAATGTATCTGGTTTAATGCCATGTATGTTTTCAAGTTTATTTTCACCCATTAGCTTCTATATGATCTGAGTCAAAACAAATACATTAATCTTCCCTCTGTTTAATTTTGCCACTTCTAAATTAAAACTAATTCAAATAGATGGTTTTTCTAGAAAGGTATATGTTTTGTACACTGGGGTTTCTGCATTGTTATGATACGTGCTGTCTGGGGTTTGTGGCAGGATTTTATTTTACATGCACAACGTCTTCTGCAGGACACTCATAAAGCTTGCCATATAGCTGCATTTTTAAGCATACTATCTTCTCTTGTCTCATGGTTAGTGTCTGGTAAAAGTCTGCTTGGTTTCAGGTCTGTTGCACTTCCACTGTGAGGTTTTGCAATCTTGAATTGTGCAATAAAGCAAAATCCAAGTTTCTTGAGACGTTCCAGTTTCCACAATTGAATTTGAAGTTTACATGGTTCCACTGTATTTTGTAGGGTATGTGCACTAGCTCTCCTACTTCTGTTTTACATGTTTATGCTGCAGGAATCTGTGCCAGAATAGATGTATAGTGGCCTCTGTAAATTCATGGCACTGTCTGTATCAAGCAGTGAGGTACCAAAGCAGTGAAGTCATGTCCTAAGTAGCGTCTTGAGTGAGTCAAACCATGTACTAAGACATGTTGAAGTAGTGAAGTAATGTACTTCACTTGGGCATATCTGAAATTCAGTCTTACTTTTGGCTGCAGCATAGGTAAGCATAACTAAAGTAGTTTTTATTTAGCTACTGTATGAAACAGGAGCAGTGGAGGTTCAGTTGTTTGGTTTTCAAGCTGCGTAAGTGTGAGTAGTTTTGGAATGTCTTTGGGAAACTGGGCTAAACTGTATTCTGTGGTGTCCCTTCTTTACTGTTTGTACTTGCTAAATTTAAAGCAGTTTCAGGTATGCAAGCGCAGCAGTCACACCCCTGGCTGATTTATAGGCACGTGGATAGTGCCAGTTAAACAGTGTCAGAAGTGAACAGTTACTCTTATGAATACAGCTGCGTGTTTTGCAGAGGGCAGAGCATTCTCTTCTTGCCTGTGCAGTGCAGAAAGCCAGCATCTTGATTTAAGCTGGCCCTGACAGATCTGCGATGTGAGTTTAGACCGTTGGGCATATGACTCTTATTGTTCATGGCTTCTGCACAAAGGTTAGTAAGGATAAGTGTTGTTTTCATTTTGAGAACTAGGATCAAAGGACCTTGTTCTCTCCTTTCTCTCTCTCTCTGTGTGTATATGTATATATATATATATACACAATGGTGTCTGAAGGCTACATCGTCCAGGTGCATCTATGCAGAGATGGGCAAAATGTGGCTGGTGATACTTAACAGTAGGTAACTTGGTTTGAGTTCAGAATTATTCTGCAATGTAAGCAGCATTGTAGTTCATGAATAATTGCTGTCTGAAACTCCACCCTTGTCTCCTGAGAGTTACCTTTAAGTACCTGATGCTTCTCCTTTCAGGAAGTGATTGCTGTTCAGTAGCATGTAACCTTGTCAGTCAGACCTGTTCCCTAATGGGGCTTCCTGTCTCTAAGACTAATTTTTTGTTAGGTTGGGAGAGCTTCCAGTAAACTGTAAAAGCGTTCTGATACCAAGGGTAAGCAAATCAGCAATATCAGAAGCATCAATGCTGCTGCTCTGATTTGGGTATTGTAGAGTGGTCTGGCTTTCTAAAGAGTTGTTGCTGTTACATTGAGACAAGATTCCAGTGCAGTTACTATTTCATAGTGGCAACATTTAGCAGCACCCCAACAGAAGCTGTGCAGATGAGTCAGGGCCGTGGCTTTGATTCATTTTGATACCTTGCTGCCTTTTCTTCAGAAGCCTGAATATTCTTTGATAATAATGTATATATTCGCAAGTTATATAGTATATTAGACATTACTTTCTAATTTCCTCTTTCATCTCTTTGAAAGTGTATTTTAAGCTTGTCTTTATTTTGAATTGTATTTCCTTTTGTTTTTTGGCCAAGTGTGTGAATAAGGAAGTGAAATAAATAACTCTCTTTCTAAATAACAGAAAAAAATAGGATAATATATTCCAAAGATATAGACTACTATATATTACTAAACTGACTTCATTAGATCAATTACTAAACTTTTTGCTTTGAGGCAGAACTGAGCTTGCTTCATGAGCCACAGAATAGGCATATCTGACCTGTTCCCATCTTGGTTTTTCATTTAAATGAAGTTCTACATGTCTGAAAGCAGCGAGTAAGAAATCGGTGATGAACACCATGTTTTGCTTTCCTTTGGTCATCAGCTGGCAATCTGGCATATAATTAATGTATGAATAATTTTGCCATGTAAATTCAGCTGCTATAGTAGTAAGGGTCAGTTCCTTATGGGTTGGTGTTTTTCTGTTTTTTTTTTTTTTTTTTTTTTTTTTTTTGTTTGGTTTTTTTGTTTGTTTTTCTTTTTTGTTGTTGTTTGTTTGTCTTTCTTATTGCAGAATTTATAAAAACTTAATATTTGCTATTTTTTTTAATACTCTGGATCATAATATTTTTTCTTTTAATAGTTCTGTTCTCTAGGTGTTTGAGGAGCTTTACACTTAAATGCTTTACCACACTCAGAATTAAAGAATTGATGGGACTAGTGGAGAAGCCAATCTTTGTACTCTGTTTCAAACATCTTTATACTCCAATTTGAACATTGACCTCCATCCTTTATAGAATTTGTGTTTCGCTGTTTGTTTATAGCTGTATAAATATTCAGAAAACCTTATCACAGATTTGTGAGTTACATAAACCCCTTAACTTTCTCTAATATCATCCTGAGGCTTAAATGGTAGTAAACCAGTATTTTTAGTAATTGCCCACGTATTACATTAGAAGAATGGATTATGTCCTGACAAAAAAATGAAAAAGTAATCATTGTTCATCTCAGAAATAGTTTGTAAAAAACTATTGGACTAGTGGATATTAAGTGAATACACTGATTTTCTGTCTGCTTCTGACTTTATTAATAATCTTCCTTTTCTAGAGTTGGTAAGTTAGGAAAGAGGAATAGAAAAGGAGAGACCAATTTTTGGAACATTTCTGCAAGTAGCAGTAAGAAACTCAGGGTGTCTGCTCAGCAGTGTCTCTGTCCACTCTGGATGATGGTTTTTGGGCTATACAGACTTGGAACACTGTTCCGAGGACCATTCTCAATTTGTAATTGTAGATAATGTAAGGGTAGCAGATGAGAACCTTGATTGTTTCTATATGCTAAGATTATATAGGGATATAGAATTTAAACCCATATAGATACACAAAAATTGTTCATTCTTATTTTTTGGGGGGAAGGGGTGTGGTGTGTGTATATGTGAGATCTTAAGGAAACAAGATGGTTTCAAGGTACTTGCTCGAATTGAATAAAAGTGAATTTTTTTGGGGAGGGGGGGCCAACAGAAGTCCTTATGTACAATTTTACAATAACAATTTATAAACATTTTGACTGCAACTATTCTCATTTTAGCTCATCTAATGATGCTATTTCAGGAAATCTCACTGAATATTGAGGGGGAACTTTCTACCTAAAAGGGAGTGGTAGGAAGATGCATGGGAAACGGTGAAAGTGATTTTTTTTTTTTTTTTTTTTTTTTCAAAAGAGCAAAAAGGGAGTTGATGAAAGTGGTTTGCATAGATAAAAGTAAATAATAAAGTAAATAATGAATAAATAGAAATAAAATCTCTTGAGTAGATAACTAAAACCACCCCACCTGTAGTACTGTGTTCAGCTCTGGGGTCTCCAATACAAGAGGGATGTGGATCTGCTCAATTAAGTCCAGAGGAGGCCATGAACACAATCTGGGGGCCAGAGTACCTCTAGGAAAGCAGGCTGAGAGTTGGGCTTGTTCAGCCTAAAGAGAAGGCTCTGAGGAGACCTTAGAGTAGCCTTTCAGTACCTAAAGGGGCCCACAAGAAATGTGGGGAGACTTTCACAAGGGCCTGTAGTGACAGGACAAGAGGGAATGGCTTTAAACTGAAAGAGGGTAGATTTAGATTAGAGATTAGCAAGAAGTAATTTACTGTGAGGATAATGAGGCATTGGCACAGGCTTCCCAGGGAAGTTGTGGCTGCCCTTTCCCTGGCAGTGTTCAAGGCCAGGTTGAATAGGGCTTTGTGCAACCTGGTCTAGTGGCAGGTGTCCCTGCTTTTGTGGCAGGGGATTGGAACTAGGTTATCCTTAACGTCCTTTCCAACCAAAACCATTTTCTCATTTGATGATTCTGTGATACTTTCAGGCTGTGCCATGAATTTTGTTGCTGTTTGGAGATTCCCCTGCCTACAAACTGAAAAGTGTCAAGGCTATAGATGGTCCTGTTGTGCTTTAATCATAAATACTGTGTGTGCAGTCTTCAGCAAAGTAGACTTTCTGTGTAAGTGAAGTCTTGGAAAATGGGACTGATTTTGAATTTTGGAGGTATTCATAATTTCATTTTTTGGCAAAAGGAGAGAAGATTAATTTGGTCCTTTTTGCAGTGGAAATATGGCCAGTCTCTTGCAATTGAATAGCATGGGTGTACTGAATTTTTAATTTGATTCCTGTATGTTCTCTTTATAGGACCGTGTGTATGTGCAGCAAAATAATGTGGAGAATGTCTACAATTTGGGTTTGATTATTTTTCGAGATCAAGTTGTACGCTATGGCTGCATTAGGGATCACCTGCGGCAAACGCTGCTGGATATGATTGCAAGGGAAAGGAAAGGAGAAGTTGTAGACAGGTAAGATGTTTGTAAGTGACTGTAATTTGTTGTAAAAAATGCCTGTCATTTTTTGAAGAGTGAATCATGAATGTACACAAACAAATCATTACTTAAAGCTGCATTCCTGATTGCAAGTAAAAATTTTTTTTGAATCTGGAATAATGTATTTCTTCGTATGTTAATGTTTAGCTTAATGGTAAATAGAGAAGCTTGTGAATACATTTTTTTAATACTTAAATTGTGTTGTTTTTTTTTTTTTTCCTTATTAAAACTAATTAAATCTCTTTATTACTGCCTTGTGCCAGACCATTTGATTACAAAGCTGAGTTTTGACAATACTCTGTCTCTTGCTACCCTGTATCTCCTCTGTATTGAGAGATGGTTTAATTTTCTTGTACCTGTTTTTTTTATGTGTGTTTTGGGAAGAGGGGGAAGTTGGTATTACTTTTGTTGTGGGTTTTTTTTGGGGGGGTATCTCTTACTCACATTTTGACCCATCTGGTTTTGGTAGTTCTCTTACATCTCCGAGCTTTCAAATCTCTTCTTGTGTTCTCCAGCCAGTTTAGTAGATGTGAAGTTGTGTACCACACACTGCAGATACTGCAACTGGTGTAACTTCAGATTTACAAGTTTTCTTGCACTTCTTTAATTTCAGAGCAGCTGTTGGGTGTGGAGATATATAAACTCCATGCTACTTTGGCTGCAGTTCTGGGACTGAGATTGCCCAACACACTATTTATGAAGAGAAAAATACTCCTTGGCAACAGCTGTGTATTGTCCCCTACTGCCAGAAAGTGGAATTTTTTTTCCTGGATGCAGTTCTTTTGTTTTCAGATTTTATTTATGTGTTTCTATGCCTAACCAAATATTTGATTTGCTGATACATTTTCATTTTGTGGATTTTTTTGGGGGTGTTTTTTTTTTTTATTTGTGTTTTTGTGGTGGGTTTTTTTTTTTGTTTTTTACTTGGTTGAGTTTTGTCAACCAACCCAAACCCCCAAACTTTGCCCAGTACCTTCCATCTCTGCAATTGTTTTGAATTGCTCCATTCCAACCTATGTGTGCAGTTTTCCTTGAAGTAATATTTTTATTTTCTTGTCTGTTGAAATATACTTAATAGTTTTCCAAGTTAATAAAACTTGAGACTGCTTCCCAGTGTTTAAAATACTAAATGAACATTCTCAGCTTCTCAGTTTAGAACAAAAACAGCCAATCTTGTTCCTGTAATGTTCTTGAAATCCTGTCATGTACCAGACAGGATGGCCTTTCTCTTATTATATTTGACTGAAGCTTGTATTTTATTCTGAGTTGTTATTCTGCTATGTACTCTGTCTTACAAGCATGTAGATTTCTCAAGTTGTTAACAACTTACTTTTTGGCAGAGGCGCAATAAGAAATGCTTGCCAGATGTTAATGATTCTAGGTCTTGAAGGAAGGTCAGTGTATGAAGAAGACTTTGAGGCTCCGTTTTTGGAGATGTCTGCAGAATTTTTTCAGGTACAGCAATGTTGTAACATAGTTTGGAATGTTAAAAATTCTTGGAATTGTACTTTAAGTAATTGCTGCTTATAAGTGTGTCCATCACTGTTAAGCAAAGTGAGAAAAAAAATTACAAGCTTTTAAAAAAGTAACACAAATTTTACAGAATTACCATAATTTGAATGTAGTTCAGACCTGCGTGTGCCAGTAATATGTAAAGTAATTATCATGCCAATAATGTGCCTGCTTTGGGCTATTTAATGCAACTTAGTCTATTTCTGCATTGTAGCTGTGGTCTTTTTGAAACACCAGTGGCACAAAAGGTTCAAACTGTTTCAAGCTGGGAATGAAGAGGGGAGGCTACCTGCCAAACTGCCTTTGAGGAAACTTTGTTTCCTTCATGGCTTCTATATTTGTGGTTTCATTTTTTTTTGTAATAAAATGAAGTGAATGGAGGAATTAAATAAATCCAAATTGCTGTCCATATGTTGACCAGCCACTGAATAACACATTTTAAATATTTCCTGAGAATTTTTTATGAGACAGTTCTGGAGAAAAAAGCCAGTTGAATGATGGTTGCGTGTGATCATGCTCATCTATTGTTGGAAATTATAGAAATTGTGAAAGCATGTTAAAAGGTATCTAGATATGATTTGTCAGACTCACAGTTCTTATACAGGGTCTACTGTCATATCCTCCAATCTCCAGATTTATTTGCAAATTAGAAGCATATGTTACACAACAATTTAGAAGTCATTATATTCTGTTTTTCTTTGGTGCTGCATAAAATAAAGAGAATCAGAATAGTTTGGAAGAGATCTTTAGAGGTCATCTAGTCCAGCCCCCCTGCACTGAACATGATTACTTTTATTTAAGTTTTATTTTTAGCTCTGCTTTGAAAAAAATTATCTTTCCTCTGAAAGACTATGATGACCAGTATGGATAAAAATGGTTTGACATGGGATAATGTGCTCAGGATTGTCACTAATGAGAATGAGAACTGTTGATCCTTGCAGCTCATAAAAATGCAGTAAACTGGTATTTGAAAGGATTCTTGCCTTTTCCCTCTCCCCATCCTTCTGTTTTCTTTGGACATGAAGCTAAAACTGTAGTTCGTAACTGGAAGCTAAGTTGGCTTAGGTTGTTTTATTATGAAAAATACTGTGTTCATATTGTATGTATACCCTTATGCATGCAGCAAAGCATAATAGAACTTTTGTGATAAACATGTATGTGAATCTTGGGGGTATGATGGTCTCATTTCATGGACATGCTGTTTGCTTTCAACTTGTTTATAAATGCTGCTCTGAAACAGTACATTTCCTTTTTTGCTTTTAAAAACAAGTCTAAAGTATTAATTTGTGTTAATCGCAGATGGAAAGTCAGAAATTTTTAGCTGAAAACAGTGCTTCTGTATATATAAAGAAAGTAGAAGCTAGAATTAATGAAGAAATAGAACGGGTGATGCACTGTCTGGATAAATCAACAGAAGAACCAATCGTGAAAGTTGTTGAGAGGGAGCTTATTTCGAAGCATATGAAAACTATAGTGGAAATGGAGAACTCTGGGCTAGTTCATATGCTGAAAAATGGGAAGACAGAAGGTAAGCCTGCATCATGTGTGAGACAGAAATACGTTACTTCTTACTGCTTTTAAGGATAAGTCAAACTTAAAACTTATGTTCCTGTGTAACTGTAAAGACACTTCAATGGCTCTTTTTCACAAATATCTGAGAATCTTACTTCAGAGACTTGGTGGGCTCTTAAAACACAGCCTGTTTCTATTTAGTACCAGACACAGGTGCTTTTTTGGTAAGCCGCGTATCTCTAAAGAAAAGTACAAATCTACATAATGGTCTTTGTTGCTAATTTTCCGTGAGCCGTTTTATTACTTTCATTCTTCTAGTATGTAGCTGTCAAAATGAATGGAAGTTTTTTGGCCTATAGGCAGTTATTTAAAAAGTACTAGTGTAAATTACTTACTTAATAGAAGTATTGTGGGACCAATTCTGGGGAAGGGGTTTTGCTGCAGAAAGAAACGTGTCTGTTTTTAAAGGGTATGAAGCAGCTTATTGAAGTGGTTGAAAAAAAAAGGACTTAGCTTGATTTGGTTTTCCTGGTAGAGGTTAATGTGGGACATAATGACTTAATGAAAGTTACTATGGAAAAAATAGAGCGTAAGTTTCTAAAGCAGCATAATGAAGAGAGTGATTGTAGTATCTATATTTAGAAACTGGTGCTCACACTGAAGCCTTGAGAATGGGGAGCAGTCTTGCTGCTTAGATTAATGGCCTTTGTTTGTTAAAGCAGCTTCACAGAGTGATAGAGTGACAGAGTGAGCAAATTTCTTGGCTGTAGGAAAAAAGAATTACTATATTGAAAAGGAAAGTGATGGTACTATATTTAACATTTTTTTTTCTTTAATATCTAGTTAAGATAGCCTTCAGGGCAAAGGTACAAGGATATCGAAGGGTATTTTTAAGACAGAGGGATTAGTTTAACTTTATAACCTTGGTTTGATTTAGTTAAAAACTTGAGAGGAAATACTTGTTGCATTATGAAGACAAGATTTCACACAAATGCACAAGAATGATTCTCTTTTGGAAAGCCGTGTTTAACCTAACTTCTCATGATTTAGGTGGATGAAACAAAGTAGTGTAAAATTGTATGGCTGACTTTAAGACAAATATTAATTAAACTCAAATTTTTACCAGTTTCTGTTTTTAATACAGAAACAAGCGTCTATTTGCTTTATCTTAGATTTTTGAAACAAATTCTAATACAGAATTTGACTTTTGGGGTGATAGTCTTGGAAGCTATGTTCTTACATACCACTGGAAAACATAATATTACTGAAGCTTGAAATATGCTATCCTTTAGTACAAGCATAACTTCTGCTGGCCTGGGTATCGGCAATAACACATTCCTTGCTGCGGACAGCCTAGAATAATTGAGTGAAATCTTTGGGTTAAATTTTGTGTCTGCTCTGGTCAGCCTATTGCCAGGAGTGAAGCAGAGAAGATTCTAGTGCCTGAGCTGTTTTGGGATAATTTTTGTGGCTGAAATGGCTGAATTTTTATTGCTGTGTTTTCTATGAGTCAGTTACAGAAGTGTAGACAGAAGGTGTCCTACATGATATCTTCTCCTTGTTTCCAGACCTTGCTTGTATGTACAAGTTGTTTAGCCGTGTGCCAAATGGTCTGAAGACAATGTGTGAGTGCATGAGCTCATACCTGAGAGAGCAAGGCAAAGCACTAGTTTCTGAAGAAGGAGAAGGAAAGAATCCAGTCGACTACATTCAGGTAGTTAACTATTTTATCTTTCTTTTCTTCTATCTTTCCCACAGTTAACTTACATGATTGATAAGGTAAAGCTTAATATTGATTCAAAAGGGATTCTTCTTAATAAGCTATAAGTTTGCTTCTGAATTCTCAGACATATTTAGGACTCCTTTTTACTTAAGTTACTTGAAAAGTACAGCCTCAGTTTTTGTGCTTTTGGTAACTTCTTTTATTAATTCAGGCTAATTACCAAACTGTTGAGAACTTCTCGGATTATCCTGACTGATATTTGCCTTGAGTGACTTGCACATC
Organism: Forpus xanthops; assembly: GCA_032466535.1. Lineage (NCBI taxonomy): Eukaryota > Metazoa > Chordata > Aves > Psittaciformes > Psittacidae > Forpus > Forpus xanthops. The sequence goes on from JASSUY010047740.1 coordinate 13,219, forward strand.
TGCTTGCAAATAGCTCTGTAATGTCCATTTTATTTCATTTTATGTAACACTAGCTATCAATGTTTGAGACAAAAATCACATGGCAGTAATTCAAGGCAGGAGTAACTGGGAAGTGAATGTGATATAAATCAAAACAAATTACTTGCTTAATTCTCAATCTCCCTGAGAACAGAACACTTCTACATGTTAAAAGATGGAAGTGTTTGTTCTTGTTCTCTCACTAAAAGTGATGTGTGCCATTAATTTATCAGCATCATAAGATATGCTTCAGGAGTGTTTGTCGTCTTTTCTCTCCTGATGCCTCTGAGAAGATGGTTTTAAATTTGCACATTAAAATCTTTAGAAGTCACTGAACTTTCAGGAGGTGTTTTTATAGCTGGAAGATATTTTATACTTAATGGTAAAATGGGTATTCATTAAACTTTTAAGATTTTACTTTTAAATGTGTAGTTAAAGTCCTTGCATCTATTCTTTGGAGAAACATTTAATGCTGTATGCCTATCACCTCTACTGCTTTGTTTGAAATCAGTAACTCTGCTAGAACTGGTTACTATTAGAAGAAGCCATTTGAGTGTAAAAAGATTGTTGATTGGATTACTAATTTTCTGGCAATACTGAAGCAAACTTCTTACCAAGCTTAGGCAAGAATCGCCTCTCCAAGGATTGTTAAAAAGAAGAGAGAACACCCTTTGAAATTTATTAGGCTTAATGATTAAGGGCTATTATAATCTTTGTGATGTTATGAATCAAAAAAAAAAAAAGGCAAATGATGTGGAAAATAAGTGTCTGGATTACTTTGAAGTAATTTACACTCCTTTTACATCCTGATGAACCTAAAGGAGAAGGAGTATCATTAAAAATTTAACCGAGAATGAGTTAAAAATTTAATTCTGAAGATGCTATTGATTTTTTTTCGTGCTCCAAAAGTGAATAGCATAATGGAGCTGAAAAAAAGACTTAGAGCAGTAATGTGTGGGCTTTGGCAAAGCTCATCCTCTCAGCCCATTAGTGCATACCTGACCATTTCATGAAGATGCCCTAGGGAAGAGATTGATTACAGCTGAACCACACACACGCACACAACACACACACGTACCCCCAACAGGTTTATCCTTCACTACCGTTGGGACAATGGAAGAAGAGAAAAATGCCTATGGATTGAGAAACCTCACTCAGCCATGTTCATCTGAATCTTTCAAGGACTTAAACAGCAGTAAGAAGACAGACAAGGAAGCGACAGTACGCCATCAAGGAAAAAACTTCATCCTAGTCCAGCACTGATCTGCATCATAAAATCACCAAACGCTGAGTGTAATTGGCGAGATGATTGCAAAAACATTGCCAGGAGATTAGATTTAAAACTTATAATATTTTGAAGGGATGTTGAAGTGCTGCTGTAGTTTAAGATGCTAACAGTTTCTCCTGTTTAACACCAGGTTGTTCAGATGGTGTACTCCTGGACAGGAGACATAAGCTAACCTTGGTTAAAGAAAGATAGTGGGATTTACTTTGAATTTAAAATTTCTAATATGCATTAATTAGCCTGTCTAAAGATTATTCCTTTTAAGTGAGATGGAGAGTTCCTAAGAAACATTACTACTTCTTTAAGTAGTTCTTGAATGGCTTCTTTAAGTAACCACTATTACTTAAGAAACTGAGGATTTTAAGAGCATTTAACATGAACAGTTTTTGTGGGCACTTGTTACCCGTGATAAATTTAACTCTCAAGTGAAATTCCCACCCTCCTCCATGCTGTCTTAGTTATGTCTAAACCCTGTGCATATCATATATAGTTAGCAGGGTGCTCAGGTGATTTTAAGAAGCTTTCCCCCTTCTGTACTCAGTTGTTTTAACTCTGGGTGAAGATGGTGCAAACCCTAAAAATGATGTTAAGGATCTAATAAATTTAGCTCAAAGGAAGTACTTCAGGCATGTGAATTTCACACGATGATAACTGGAGAGCTATTGCTTATATCTAACCTTCATAAGTTCACAATGACGCTTAAAGATCAGTAGAAAAACGTGACTAAATAATGCAAAGTGTGTCTCTAGATTGAAATTAGAGGGGGGAAAAAGCCTGGCAAGATTAGGCCTGTTTTTGCAGTGTGTTTTCTTAAACTTGTTTAAGTAGCTCTAGGGATGCAGTTAATGGGTGCCTAGCCCCATCATTCTGAATTTATGGTAGTGACTTTGTCAACATTACTCGAAGTAGAAAAGGCTTAACAAGTACAACAAATTCCTCTTTCAAGTTGTGAATTTAAAAATAAAATCAACCTGTTTAACAAGAGTGATAAAAAAATAAACTTCTGTAATCTTTGAGTGGCTTGTTAAAGCAAACTGCTTGAGTATTTGGCACCAATATGTTAGCCAGCTTATCTGAAAATTGCTTCTATGCCAAACATGAGAGCTTTGCAGAATCTCTGACTGTAGATGTGGTCTTTCTATAACTTCATTTATTACTGCTGTTCTACAACCTGTGACTTCATGTCAGTGAAAATGTTTTTGCCTTTTTTTTTTTTTTTTAAGGGTTTACTGGATTTGAAGAGTAGGTTTGACCGCTTTCTGCAAGAATCTTTCAATAACGATCGACTCTTCAAGCAGACGATTGCGGGTGACTTTGAGTACTTCCTCAACCTCAATTCTAGGTCTCCTGAGTACCTCTCATTATTTATTGATGATAAGCTGAAAAAGGGAGTCAAGGGAGTAAGTATAAATTACATTAAAATGATCATGCTCTTTGTCATAAAAACTTGAATGAAATTAAAATAAGCTACTTTCAGCAGAACTAATCTTGCATTAAGATAACTGTCAGTACTGCCTTAAAGTGTATGTAGCACAATAAGATCTCATAAAACTTTAGATAGAAACTTATAGAAATATAAGGTCTTTTGCGTATCAGAGGATTGTTACCTATCTGTCTCTTCTTTCTTAAGTACAACTGTGTTCTTCAATCTTACTTCATAGCTTCTTTCATTAAATTTTTTGAGGTATGGCACCTGGAGCTGGATAGGACGGTTCAGCTGAGCCTTCAGTGGATTTGAATAAAGCTGAATATTATTATATGCATCTTATGCTTCAGCAATCAAGTAGCAAATTCTACTTATTTATAGAACAAGTAGTAATTTTGTTTATTGTGGCACTAAATAGACTTTGCAAATGAGTTTTAGCATATAAAATCTTTCATTCCTAACTGACTTTCCATACTTATAATGCTGCATTCCATCTGTACTTGTTTTTTTAAAATACTTAAAAACTTACCCAGGAGCTTTTACTGTGTTTATTCAGACATTCAACCCTTCCATTGTCTTCCCTCTCCATCACAATTGCTTTTTCAGATATTTTAGCTCTTTTTCACCACTCTGAGTTTGTGCACTGTTCTTTTGGCTCATTTACATGTTGGATGAGTTTTGTAGGTTTCTTTATATGCTACAGCTAGGCCATATGCTTGCTGTGAATTACTTTAGGTTGTATAAACCACTTGTGCTGGAAGGTTTAAATGAGCAAATTCTTTCTTTTACAGCTAACAGAGCAAGAAGTAGAAACTATATTGGATAAGGCAATGGTTTTGTTTAGGTTTATGCAAGAGAAAGATGTTTTTGAACGCTATTACAAACAGCACTTGGCAAGAAGACTTCTCACAAACAAGAGTGTTTCAGATGACTCTGAGAAAAATATGATATCTAAATTAAAGGTAAGACAGTGTCTGCATGATTTTATTTGATTTTTCTTTTTCCCCATAAATACAGTTCTATTTTATACATAGGATATATATAGATAACATAAATCTTGATTGCTGTTAAATACAGATCTGATTTTTTTTAAAATCCCAACAGAAAATATGAAAGGCTCTTATGAATAATTTTGTGGAAAAAAAAAAATAAAGGAAATATTGGAAAGCACCTGCAATGAGAGCACAATCTTAGAAAACAAAACTAGTATTTTTCAGTTTAAGACTTTCCAAATTAGAGGATAACTCCTGTTTGTCTAGTAACTGGATTTGAAGGCAAGGCTGTGCTTTATTCCTAGGTTTTCTGTTATTCACAGTAGAATTTTCTGTTGTATTCACAGTTGATTTTTTTACTTGCTTCCATCTGCGAATTGATGATAATGTTCAATTCCTTTTTGTTTTAAGTAGTTTGAGATAGATCAGGGAAATACAAAATATCCGTATCAGTGTGTGGAAACATGTTTCCCTTAGTTGCTTCCATTTACTGATTAAATAGGCCAAGCGATGAAGAAAAAAGTAAAGCCTAAATGTGAACAGTCCTCGAAGCACCTTCTAATGCAGCTTCTTCCTAAGTGTCATGATAAATGTCTAGGAAACTTCCAAACCAGAGTGATTTAATCTTAAGATCAAACTTTTACTGATCCTCATTTTTGTTTTTTTTGTATTCTGTCAGTGAACAAAGCCTGTTTGCATCAGATTACTCCAAATTATCAGTATTAATTACAAATTATCAGTACTAATTCCTTCACAATTACCTCTCTACCTCTTCTAGCCTGATGATTTAAAAGCACAAGGGATACATTTGTGATATGAGCCATCCATTTTCTTATACATGGTGATTAGGATGCAGAAGCTAACATACTTTCCTTTGCCATAGGCATCTAAGTATGTGTTAGAAACAGATGCAAAGTCTTGTATGCAAAACTGAAATACCTGTGTTGGTGCATGTATGTGTAAGCATATTCCCAAAAGGTGTAGTAATCTCCCCTGGTAATCTGCAGTAAACTCTTAAAATTATACACTTGGGGGACTACAGGTTTTTTTTCTTAAACGAACAGTTTCTTTCCCTTTTCATAGTATCATACTCAAAAGCAGGTGAGAGTGTGTGCCTTGGTGTGATAAGGTTTTGCTTTGTTTTTTGTTTTTTTTTTAATAAGATGAGGTAGGAAGCTAAAAAGAAATTGGAAATCCAATTCTGGAGAAAAGAGAAGGAAAGGAAGTTTCGTTTCATGTCGGGTTAGATCATTATATGAAATATGAAACTTAGAATAAGATCTGAAGTAATGCAAGAGGGAATCCCAGTAATCAAATGCACAAAAATACCATTTTAGTGAGATTTATAAGTGAGCTCTTAGTCTTGCCATTCACATATCAGAAGCTCTGTATTCCTAGTGCTGGCACAACAAGTTATTTTTTGTATTTTTAGACTGAGTGTGGATGTCAGTTCACATCTAAACTGGAAGGAATGTTCAGGGATATGAGCATCTCAAACACAACGATGGATGAGTTCAGGCAACATCTTCAGGCGACTGGGGTAAGAGTGTGGGATCTCTGTGCTTGTTCTTTTACTTCAGTGCAAACCGTAGACTTTTTATCAAGACTTGTGGTTTTTAATATGTTAGCGTACGCATGTGGGAAGAAGGATTTTGTTAGCACACTCAAATTGTACTTCTTTTACTGTGGTTGTTATCTTACGAACTTAGTTACTATTTTCTGAAATACAAAAGCCAGTTCGAAGCTGGAATTGTGCCAATCTCATTCCATAAAATCCGGTTTCAACTTCCACTCCATCCGCATTCTTCTGCGCGGGTCTCAGCAGCCCGAGCCCAGACGCAGGCCCAATGCCGAGCGGCTGTGCCGCTGCCGGCCGGCAGGGGGCGGGCTGTACCCACCCGCCTGCTCTCATCAGCCTTGTCACTATCACCGCCAGTGTTCCCTTTCTCGTCCTTTAAAGGTAACCTTCCTTGCAACACGGATTTTATCTGGCAGCAAGAAAAATCTTGCGTGCTACAGTATTTGGAAAACACACCATCTCGCGTTTAGCTGTCCTGATGCAGCTAATGCCTGTACTAAAAAGCAGACCTGCCCTTGTATTCAGATCACCAAATATGTACTTAATTGTTCAATCAGGAAGCGTTACACCTTGTTGTAAAAGTGGACCTCTGGAATGTTGCATCTATTTGAGATTGGTTTGCATGCTCTGAACACAATTTTTCTATGCTGGTACTCAGTAGCATTTAATAATATATAAGCATCTGTATAGCTCCCTGCAGGTAAGTCCACTTATCAAGCATGTTTGAACCATTTTCAAGAATGTGAATGCCAGCAGTGACTTCGTGAAAGTACTTTGTCCCATGTCCCTGGTTTTACAGGGTGGTCTGAAATCTTTGCTGTCTTGAAGCAGTAAGCTGAAATCTTCCTCATCAGTATGCTGTGAATCATCATGAGTGGAAAAACAGGATGTCCTCAATGTAGTTTCAAAAAAGGTTGTAGAGAATATGGATAGGTACATATAAAGGTGCATGGGGCAGTTTTACTACTGCTTTTTTTGCTTTGCTAATCATGTTTTCTCTCTAAAATGGTTGAAATATTAGTTTCAAGAAAAAGGTTGTTAGAGCATTTCCTGGTTTTAGGTAGCATGAGGGACTTGTACATGGTGGGGCATGTGTTAAAGATTCATGTGCTTCATATGACAGTTTTAAATTGAGTTATTGAATGCTGTCTCTGTCTTCAGTGTAGCTATGTATGGCTAATAAGATGAATTCAAAATGCCTTATTTGAAACTTCATCTTATTCTTGGCAAGGGACCTGCAGTTTGCCTGATGGTTGCCTTTTGGTCAGCCTGATCATGACCTTCTAATGAATTTTTTTGTATACTTATGATGGAAGTGTATATTTTTCTATAGTGTCAATAGTATTTGAGAGGAAATGCAGACAGGAAGATTTTGGGAATTTTATATTACTGATAACTTGTGGGTGGTACTGTGTTTTATATGAAGTAGTCTATTCTACTTCTTTTCAAACAATTTGTGTGCTTTGATTATGTCTGGTGCCTTCTACTGGAGTCAGGCATCTGCTCTTCTCTAAATAATCCTACCTGCAGGGTCTCCTGCTGGATTCTGTATCCTAAGATACAGGTAGTGCCAAGGACTGTGCAGGTGACTGCCTTGCTGTGACTAAATGGAAAGTTCAGCACTAGGCAAAGTCCAAACTTATAGATCATGAGCAATTTCTACAATTGCAGAATTTAAACATCCATTTCTTTTATAAAGATTTGATCACTTCAGGACACTTTCCATTAGTTCGTATCGTTTTTATGCTGAAAAGACATCTTGGAAAATAAACTGCTTCCATTTGTTGAAGTGAGGCATTCTAAATTAATGCTGTATTCTGGTCTGGCTAAGGCTAAAACAAATTTGGGGAACAGTTGCCGTATTAATTAAGATGTCTTGGTTCTAGATAAAGTTGTTCTCTGTGGCTTTCTGTCCGCATTGATGACCTTTCCTTATGCTTTGGAGGGAGAAAACTGCTGAAGCTTTTTTTTTTTGTGTGTGATTCACAGATGAACTAGGTTTTTGTGTCTAAAGGCCTGTTTGCATTTCCCTTCTGAGCCTCATGACATTGGTAATCCGAAATCAGAAGCACGGCAGTAATTTTGGCTGCAGAACAATCTTTACATGGGTGTTTACGTACTTGTACAAATTGTTTTTCTTAAAGCTTAATGAAACTCAGTCGAAGGGATTTCTGTACAAGAAACCTGTCACTTGTCTGTCTAGATTTTTCGAAAGTTTTCTAGGCACAAGGTTGCTGATGCACACAGGCATTCACCATGCATAGTATAAACACTCTCCTGCAGTGTGTGGAAATACTACTCTGCTATTTTATAGTGGAAGTTTCTGAGTTCATATGAGAGTTTTGACCTCCTGTGATATATTATGCTCTTTTTCTGTGTAGATGGCTTATAACAAGTTGGTTATAGTATGCTTTGGGTTTTCTTGCCTGTAATTTGTGTTCCTTGAATTAAGTTTAATAATATTCAGCTTAGATAACTAGTGAGGATTGTGCCTCGCTGATCACCATATGTTTATCACCTACTAATGCAAATACTTTATAGATCAGCAACTCAGCTATAGAATGTTTCCTAACCAGTGCTGAATATTTATAATTATAGCTGTCTTTAACAAATGTGCCTAAGTTGTGTCTGTAAAAGTGAGTAACTATTTACATTGCAGTCCAGAGGTAAACTGCAGGAAAAGCTCCCTATGGTTTAATGTTAGGTATTCAGTATTTACTCTCTGATTCCAGAGAGTAAATTCATAAACAGTTTCTTTGAAATGGATACCTTTAGTTACCTGACTTTACTGTAAGCAGTCAAAAACCTGTTTCGAAAAAAATTGTTATATGTATTATGAGTTCTCTTTATGATCACATTTTGTTCTTGATTAAGAATCCATTCTGTTAAATTCTCTACACTCCTGAATGTCAGAGAGAAATAATGTGGAGGATTTTTGCTATACCATTTGTTCTGATGATAATGAATTAATTTGTCTGGCTTTGTAAAAATAATATGCATAGATACATGTCTGTGATTCCTTAGTCTGTGAAAATTCTATACATTCTATGCTGATACAGAAAAATGATGAAACATGGCCCTGTTTTAAAATAGTGTATGTTTTCTTCCAATTATCCTTAGGTCTCATTAGGTGGTGTTGATCTTACAGTGCGGGTCCTCACAACAGGTTACTGGCCTACGCAGTCAGCCACACCAAAGTGCAACATCCCTCCAGCTCCCAGACATGCTTTTGAAATATTTAGAAGGTATCTATTAAAGCAAATTTTTTAAGTAGAGATTTTAAGAAGATACTTCATAAACTTAACATGTGGATATATTTTACTATTAAAGACATGCTAGCATATTGCTGCTCTTCAGTTCATGTGAAAATTTGAGTCTGCAATAGTCACATTATGAGGCTTGGGTTTTGGGGAGCTAGTACTTAAAGTAGAAATATAAAAAGAGTTAATGTTTTGAAAAAGCAAAAGTTAGAAATTTCTAACTTAACCTCTATGAAAAGTCTGCATAACCGTGTAAAGCAATTTTCTCTTGGATAGATGAGCTATGTATTAAATTTTCAATTCAATTATATTACAGATTTTATTTAGCCAAACACAGCGGGCGACAGCTGACACTCCAGCATCATATGGGTTCTGCAGATCTCAATGCCACTTTTTATGGTCCTGTTAAAAAGGTAAAGCATCAAAGTCATGAAAATACTGTATCTTTTTTAAAAATAAGCAAATGCACATTTGTAAGAACTTCAGGATTTAAAAAATTGAAGGCTTAGCCACTGATAATATAGTTGGCTTTGTAGTTTGATTCTTCCTTTATAGCAGTTTTGTCCAAATCTAATCTGAAATCTAATTTGAATGCATCACTCAGCATCATCTCTTCATTACTTTGTAGGAAAGCAGTAACTATGATCTCGAAGGGACCTCAGTGGTTGAGTATATTTGGGATTTCTGGCTATTAATTGGTCAAAAGTGAAATGAAACTTTGTTTCTCTG
>JASSUY010047741.1:1202-18873 GCA_032466535.1 Forpus xanthops
GGTGTCCTGTCTCTGCTTCCTCCCGGCTTCCCCTCCTCCCTGGCAGAGCATGAAACTCAGAAAGTCCTTGGTCAGACTGAACATTACAGAGCAGCAGCTAAAAACATCAGTGTTATCAGTGCTGTTCCCAGGCTGAAAGTCAAAATCACAGCACTGTGCCAGCTACTAAGAAGGAGAAAAATGACTGCTACTGCTGAACCCAGGACAACACTCTAGCCACATATAATCTGAAGTAGCCAGTAAAGGATGTTAGCAATAAATCTAAATGTGTCACTGACAATGTGAATGATTTCAAGCAAAACCACTGGGATGCCCCTCAGTATACTGATATCCAAGAGCATAGGAAAAAAAAAAAAAAAAAGGAAGAAAGCTTTCTTTAGCCACAGGCAAATTGAGGTCACAAAGCCACAGGCAGGCCACACGGACACTGTGGAGGTGACAAGCAGCTCACCTTCAAAGAAGAAAAAACATTTTGAAAATTAAAGTGTTGATAAAGCTTATCCAAATATTTTCAAGCTTTATTTACTTTTGTAACCACCACCGTGCCTGTGGAAAAGAAATCATGGGTCAAATATTCATGTCACTATATTGAAAACTATAATTAGATCAAAAATAGTCTACTGTCACTGACAAAAATTAATATGTTTGAAAAAGTTGCATGAGATTGTGACTTCTAGGAAGTTACCTTCCTAAAAGGTATGTGAAGAAATTTATCAGACAAAAGACCTGCAGTAGTTCTCAACATCGCTTCGTGCTTCCTACATGAGTTTGCAGATTAAAAAGGAACCAAAGATTTAAAACTTATCCACCTCCGAAAGAGCTTTCAAACAGTGCAAAATTAATGAAGGTACTTTCCAGAGCAAAACCAACAAGGTACAAACACCCATGAGAAAAAGAACCTGCGTTTTCTCCTTCAGATTTTCAAAAGCTTTTGAAAAAAAGGTGAAGCATGTTTTCTTTTTCAGAACTTGTCCCAGCTTCAGTGAACGCACTCAGATGTCACAGCACTAACTGAGGATTCCTACCTCAGTGGCTTGTGTCAAAGAGGTGCCTAGTTTAGGCACTCCACCTTGCAATTACTTTTCATGCAAGAAATAATTTTATTTCTTACATTTCAGAAAGTTCATTCTTTTTTCTCTTTTTTTTTTTTTTTTGGATTATCTTTAGTGATCCCATTAAAATAGGCCTTACCAAACTATAGTTATTTATACCTTTGATTATTTATCTAATAAGATGAATAAATGGTCTCTTTTATGTCCTATATGTTAACTTAATAGAGATTATCTTCAGGTCTTACTGGAAGCTTTTGAAGAGAGAGATGAAGATGCTGAGTCATGGGAATGAGATCTTTCTCTTTTCATAGGACTTCTCTTTTCTGAAGTAGAACCTGTTACATGAATGGTAATAAGGGATAAGAAAACCAAAATATAAGTAAGCCTGTGAGAAGGCACAGCTACATTGTCAAAGTAGGAAAAACTACACTAGAGTTTGCATGGGTTTTGACCTCATTCTGACACTGTTTTCAATATGGAGAGTACCTGTTGCTCTCATGCAGCACTGAATCAGCCTATGGTCTATTCTAACTATGCTGAGCTGCAATAGTTTCATGAAATCATGCTGCAGCCACGACCTGGTAATTTCTAGGAACATGTCAACCATGTTTCTCCTTTCTACCCAAGTCTCACTTTCCTCATTAATCCAGTGTCAGGGAAATCAACAGGCAACAAGCTCTATTTTGTGAGTATGAAATTACCTCCTACCCCACACATTACAGTTTTGCGGCTAGATATCTCAGCTATCCTTATTTTCAATGAGTAAGAATAGGTGGACAGTGACCAGCTCTCTTCTTCTGCATATTATACAAAAAAGAAATAAAGGCCAGCAGTTTGAGAACAACCTGCAGGGATAAAAATCCCTTGTTCTCCAGTTACAAGGTACAATAGACAGTAAAGAAAAATATGAAGAACTTAATGAAAACTTAACTCCCATCAACTATCACTCAATACCCCTACCCCACAGTTCCTGGGTAAATTATTGCTGTTTTTAACAATTTTCATATATTCTTAATTGCTCTCTTAGAAGTAATAAATTCACCAAATCTACAATGTCAATTTGAATTCATGGACATTTTCAAGTGCTCAGAAGTTATTATGTTCAGATATATTTTCTAGTCATACTATTTAATACCTTACAAACTAGAGACTACTCAGCTGTACTATATAATTTCATTGGGAAGAATCTTCATCATTGTCAGCATGTAAGCATAGGTTCAGGAGCAGCAGCCAGGGACCGTTTAGGTGGAGTTGCTGTGCTGTGAGGGAGGGGATGTGGTCACTGCTTCCCAGATGGCAAAGCACGTGCTTCCTTGCAGCAGGAAGGGCAACCCAACACTGAACATGATGAGCATTACTGGATGCACCCACTCCAGCTCCACTCTGCAGCTGCTAGAACATACAGGGCTAAGCAGGGAGCGAGGCAGGGGAAAGAAGGGAGACAAAAAGCAGAGAGAGAGAACAGACACAGCAGCAGGAGTGCAAGAGATTAAAACGCTGCTGCTGCAGCAACAGTCCCTGGGAAGAAAGGGTGAGAAAACACAGGTTCAATGAGGTGAAGCAAAACTGAGGAGCAGAGCTCACTCAGGCTAACTTCAGAAACCCTCACCAAATAAGTATCCACATAATCCTGCTTCTTCTAACTCAATCATTTTACAGCTTCTTTTATTATCACTACTAATAATACCTTCTGTGGCCACTTCTTCATCTTCATTATCAGTGCTGCTTAGTTTCTCTGGGTCACTTTCTAAGACATCATTCACAACTGCTTTCTCTGTGTGAACTTCTGATCTCACAAAGTATGCTGCCAAACCAAGTTCTTGCTCCAGGGTTGTCCTTACCAAAGAAGATGAATTTATTAAACGTAGGTCACAGTATCTCAGTGATCTGGAGAGAAACAAGAGGGGCTCATATGAAAACTCACTATAAACTACTCCCTTACTTTTTTTTACAAACACAGCCAAAACGGAATTTAAACTACGGATGAGCTAGGACATCAGTGTATCATCTTCCGTGTTTAATAAATTTACCACTGTAATGTATACACTTTTCTTAATCCAGTTATGTGCCTTAATCTAGCGCACTGAATATTAGCATCTGCGTAAGAAAAAACAGAATAATTTGGATTATAACCCTAACATAGAGAATGGGATTCAATTGAACATACAAAAGCATTTAGTGTTCCAGGGCATCCTGTCCAGCTTCAGGTGCCATTCTAGAAGACACTGATCTCTCCATACATCCTGTAGTATATATGCCAGCATCATGCAGATATTTCAGCTACTTGAAGATACCTACAGTAGTTATATTTTTTTTTTACATACCCTTATTCTCTTCTCTAAATTGGGATGCTCATAGTATTTTCTGAATTCTTTATATCTTGCTATAAGCAGGAGGTTATTGTTACTAACATGGGGTTTGTATTTATGATAAAAAACCTGATAAAAAATGGAAAAGAAACATCTTGATGCTGAAATCTGGTTTTCTGTCTGTTAATCTTTAGCCATTTGGTAAGCAATGGATAAAAAACTGCCACAGAGAAAATACTGAATTTCTTACCTTGGCAAAGATTCCCCTTGTGGATCCATACCACTAAATATCAATATACAAGGCAAACCTTCCAATTCCAAATAGGTCTGTGGCCTCCAATCTACATCTTCAATTTTCTGCCAGACCTGTATAAGGTAAAAAACACTGTTGGACATACCTATATGGCACAAATAAACCCCCAGAAGTATATTCTCTTGGCATCCATTATATGAATCAGTTTGTACAGTGGATGGATGCTCACAGAGCGAAGACAATTTCAGCATAGGTAGATTACAAAATTCCTAGATGATAACAGGTAGCAATCTACTTGTTGTAAATCTGAGGATATTTGGATATTATATTTCAGCATGAAAAGCCTCCCAGCCTCATAGCTGCATAGCACTGAGGCCAGAGCACAGGTGGGTAGAGTGGATATGGTACAATGGACAGTAAAGCTGAGTGGGAGCTTTGAGGGATAGTCCAGAGAGTTGCTTCTTGTGGCACATAATGTACAGATGTCTGATTCTTCCAACAAAGAAAAGCAGATAGGAACAAAACTTTTTCCACCTTCGAGAAGCAGGGGAAAGCTGGAAGTGTTCAACATATGTTCAACCCACACATACCACTGTCCTCACCTGCTACCTTCTGAAGTTTCCTGCTCTCTCCCAAAGCTAGCAGTTTTCCTGGTAACTTCATGAGAAGTTTGATCTATTGTTTGATTATTTAGCATCTGCCTGTACTGTTTACAAACACCAGTCAGTCTTTTTTCTTTCTGTAAGACTGATCTACAGTTAAGGAGTACACAATAGGACCAGTAGTATGACAGCTTAGCCTCTGACATTTGTATAGTTACTCATGTCAGAGAAGAAAACCAGGATGTGATTCAGAACTAATACTGATTTTTCAGAATAAGTTATGCTTCATTCATAGCAGAATGAGATCAGTATTTGGTCCTGGATCTCAAATGATTTCATCTGACATGTATTGAATCAGGCCCAGTACAGAGTGTACCATAATATATATTACACCATCCTATAATGTAAATACATTTTTGCTTTGGTGATCAGATGATGGTAGTTTTACGAAAAGCAAGGAAATATCAGTGGCTTTTGTTAAACAGATGACCCATGACTCAGGACATAAAGGATATAAATTAATCCATAAACACACACATGGTCCAGAAAGCATAAAAATCTGAGCTGTGAATTACAGGGTGCCCTGGACTCATGACTACTATTGCTGATTTGGTGCCTTCATGCCACCTGCTGGTGATAAAAATAACTCTCAACTGGTCGCTGATTAAAATCTTTTTGCACTGATGACTTTGGAAGAAAATTCTGCTAAAAGTGTGGCAATTTTATTTGGCTTTTTTCCTTATTGCTTATGGTTCCTGTAGATAAGAGCAGTTCAACTTTTTGTTGAACTTTTCTGTTTGGGAGGGTTGCTGGTGGAAATCAGGTTCTAACCACAGAAGTTAATACTCTACTGAGCATTACCCAGAGGCAGAACAGTAGAGGTGTCACAGAGGGTAGGTCTGAAACAGAAAAGTTATGCTCCTTATGGTAGTTTTTATTTCTATTAGTAAGATCCACACTTCAGCTCATAGTCATAATTCGCACCAGTAAATCTCACTACCTACCCATCTAATGAAATTTTGCGGTATATGTCGTTCTGCGCATTACCTTTAGTTGCTCCACAAAGTGCTTCCCTATTGTGATCCCAGAATTAGGACTTCCCAAGATTATTTCAAAGTTATCTTCAAGGGCTAGTCTTTCCCTTACATTATGCAGACGTTCGTATGCCACTGCTGCCAGCGGAGTACATGGAATTCTCAATACTACCATGAAGCCATGACCACTGGGACATTGTCTTGAAGAGTTTATGAGGTTTTGGGTGATTTCCAGAGTTTCAACTGAAGTGTAATTCTTCATTTGAGAAAGACCACATACTGCCATCATAGCTGCAGAGTAATGTTGTATGAGGACAAAAGTCCTTATCACTGCACTGTGTAATCTGGGGAACCTGAAATAAATGGCAAATTAAACAGGGAAGTATTAAAAGCTAAAGTGGGAAAGCCATTTTTTTCCAAAATATAGCAACCTCAGGATTTTTTCCTGTAAGGAATCTTTCATGTCTACTACAAAACAGAATCTCATCAAACTGCACTTGGGTATTGTTTACAAGCCATCATTTCACAATCAGAATTGATGTTGTCTCTCTGTTTCCTACTGAAGATGTACTAAGCAAGGAGTCCAGTAAAGTTACATCACTTTAAACTACCAATGCTTTACTGCTTTTGCAAAATTAATCACAGAATATTTGCTAAAGCAGTCAGTGACAAGATCAATCAAAATTATATTCTCTTATCAAGGAAAATAGTATTCTTCATTATGTGTTATTCTTAAGGTGTGTGAGGAGGGATGGATTGTTTCTCTTGTCTTACTGAAGCCCTGAATCAACTTATTCTTGTTTCCAAGAGGACTAATACATAGACAGCATCCAACAAGCACTCTGAGCTCCCAAGCTCAGATATATCCTGTCTCAATTCCCAATCTAGGGAAGGGAGAGATGTGGATATATAATAGCTTCCTGTGCCCTGTTTTTCACAGAAATGAAACCTACATGCACAGTTAATAGAGGAACTATGTCTTGCTCAGAGAAGTGCCTGATGTGTGATCAGAGCTCCAAGGCACCCTAGAACAAGACCCAGCAGTTAAGTGTGGATGCACTCAGTCTCCCAGTTAACAGTACAAATTCATAAGATTCTTCTTGTCCTGTCTCATTCTTCTTACAGATCCCAAAGGGTTCATCCACAGCTGCAGGCACATGTATAATGTGTCACCACTCTTATGTAGGTATTCTAGACTCGCTCCACAGGGACCAAGGAAAACCGATGATGTATTTTTGAGCTCTGAAGATTTTGTCATTGATTCAAGTGTACAAACTGCAGTGATATGTCTACTTCTTTTTGTGGTCCAAGTGAAGTATACACAAATTCTATATATCAAAATCAGCCAGGATCAGCAAGCGACAACATCAGACAACATAGTAAGCCATTTGAAATTACATGATGATGCCATGTTAAATTATTATAATACAGAAGCAGCTACAGGCCACAGCAAGAACATGCTCTAAATTGAGCTAAACAGTCTGCAGGTTTACAGTAAGAGGCAGCCTAGACTGATTAGATTACAGGCCAAATACATACAAAAATGGTGGAAGAAGAAAATAAGAACAGGTGAAACACCCTTCCATACACTGGTGATTTGTGGGACAGTGAGAAAAAACCCAAACCAAACTAAACCAATAAATAAATGAGGGCACCCTACCTCTTTCCCACAGCCATGACCATTGCTTCAAAAGAGCTGTCGTACCGAAGCAGTGGAATACTATGTCCAGAGAGTGTGGACTCAATGAATTCTGACAATCCAAAGTATTTCTTGTTTTCATTGTATAAATCTACACCCTAAAGCAAATGAAGTAATAAAGATATAAAGTAAAGTCCAACAATTATTAATTTACAATTGATTCACCATTTGTATCTGATGTTTTTGCAATCACATTTTTTAGTAAGTATACATCTACTCAGACATATGAAAACAAGGAGAGAAAGAAATAGAATTAGTTTTTTTTAAGAGAACAGATGTTTGGACCAATATTTCCTTGTTCCTTTCTCTGTTTCTCTCTCCCCGCATACATACACACAGAACAGCTATGTATGGAATGAATATGAACGCATATGTGGAATATCCATGTATGTGCATATATTTATGCAGTAATGCACTAGAGAAAAATTTTCAGATGGTTTCCATTTATGTAGCTCAAAGATTTTTAGCACAGCTACTGCAGTGTACAGAAAATATTAAAAGAATAAAGAAAAAAAAAAGGCAAAAAATGTCAGGATAAGCAAAGGGGAAAAGAACTTGCCATAGACTCAACAAGAAAAAGATGCCATGCAAACTTCATTCTCGTTTACAGAAGTCATGAGGCCTCCACAGTTTTGTCAAGTATGTAAATGCAAAATAACTTATGAAAAGCTCAAAGCACCTTAAAGTATCCATCTTACATTGCTGTAGGAAGAAGGCCAGTGGATCTCATTGTAAGGGCTGATATGAGTATGCTGTGTCTGCAGCGCATAGGGGAAGGAAGTCACATGGAGGGTCACAATATTTGGTGCCTCTTTCACCTCCCTGCAGTTCAACAGTCTATCAACAAGTCCTGTAGACACTTCTGTCTGAGGATAAAGGCTGTGCATAGCACTGCAAAAAAGAAACACAAAACTCTCCAAAGTGATCAGCACAAAAGAACACTTGTGTCAGTGGAATAGCTTCAACCTGGATGTGAAATTGAAGTTAAACATGTACAAGGAACTTCGGGCTCTCTTCTTTCCTCTGCTTTTGTTGCATAGAGGGATGAGAAATGAAATGCAAATTATTTCACTGCAGCTGAAAATTTCTGTAAGTCTGATAATGTCCCTAGCTAGCAAATTACCAGTCCTGATAGCTATCAGAATATGAAAGACGAACGATGAAAGGCAGCTGATGTTTGGGCAGTTACCAATAGATACATAGTCCTACAGTAATGTTGGCTAGATTGCTAGTGCTGCCCTTAAGAATATTTAATTCTTAGCTACAAAAATCAAGACAGAAAATGACAGACAGTAAGTCAGTATGACAGAAAATCAAGGGAAACTACCTGTGATAGAGGTATGTTGAAAGGGAGTAATAGTGATTGCTAGGGTAAATGTCAGTATCGTGGAACACTTAGTGAATTCATGCCAATGTCTCTGTTGTGATTATGTGGGCAATCCCAGGCAATTATGCTCCTCTTTTAGGTATCTCATTCAACTGAATTCAGTTAGATGGCATGAATCCTGCTGTGCAAAATAGTTACTTAAATATTTGTCACATACCTTTATAGATAAGAGGAAAAAATATCAGACTTAAGCAGTAATACAGGTACTTCCCTTTCACTCAAGGATGTTATATGAATACATGTCACAGCCCTTAAAGCTGTGACAGCTGTAATAGGCCATGTAAGTTCCTAAGATATAGAAGAGTTGAACAAGAAACCCTCACAGGAAAAAACATAACTGGTAAAAATCATAAATCTTCACCAGTGGGAAAGACAAGACCTTGTCGTTTCATTCACAAGCAAGATTCCGTAATTTAGGGCTTCAGAAACACTACTGTGCTCCCAAAATTGGAATATACTGGTATTTCTGGAGCTCAGTATGTTCTCCAAGCTCCATAATGCCACAGGAGCAAGAAAGGAAAAGCAGCCCCATTCCTCGGCAGGTAATTTGTTGAGAAGCAAAGGAAACGTGGTTCTGTTAGGGAAGAAATTACTTATGCAAGTGAGCTGATGGAGTATTTAGTAGGCATTGGAGAGAGGCCCTCCTGCTTCCCTGAGATGTCTGACATTAGTATGTATTCACAGAAGCTTTCAGTTCTTACAAAATCAGTGATTCTGGAGAGAAAAAACATTGTACAGGGAAATTTTTAATCAGATAAAAAAAATACAGAGTAGTGTTGGCTCACTAGTTGTCTACTCACTGTGGAGGGGTTTTGAATGTTTTACAGCCCAGAGGACACTGACAGAGGACAATGAGCTTTGTGTATTTTCACAGGAAGCTTTCCTTTGAACAAATGACAACCAGTCAAAAAAAAACAATAGCTGTGGCTGACATAAGATAAGAATGGTGAGCAAGAAAAGCTGATATGTTCCACAATAAAATAATCAGGACAAAAATAAGTTATGAATGATCTTAAACCAAAACATATTTATTAAGTGCATGAGAAGATAAAGTTAGCAGAAAGATACAATCAAAGATGAAAGAAGGGATAAATCAAAAAGCTGATCTTGAGAGCTAATGCAAATAATACTAATTTATCTAAAAACAAGTTCCAATTTTCTTACCTCATTAGGTCCCAGTGTGCATGATCATGGATTAGGACAAACAGCGTATGTGGATTCTGCATAGATTTATGTAAAAAGACTTTGAATTTAATCTGGGCCTCTGCATCTAGTTTCATAACATACTGTTCCACCCTCTGCTTTGTAAGATGTTCCTTTTCTAATCCAAGTTCCAACAAAATACCTACAGAAATGGAACAAATGTCAGTATTTCCAGAAAAAAAAATGCATTTAATAATGTCCTATAAATCTAAAAAAAGCTAACAATGAGCACCTGAGTGCCAGAGATGAAACAAAGTCTGCTGATAGGTCACTTCAGAGGGTGGAACACAAATCAAGAAATCAATTTTCTCAAAGGAACCCAAATCAAGATTTTGAGTGCTGGAGTCAGCAATTGAGCAAATATGAGACAGCAATTTCTGAGCCACCGCTAGCTGGAATGGACGAATCTCATGCCGTTCTATCTCGTAACCTGGAAAAAGGCAAAATTCTGTTTAGATATATGCCCGAAATCTAACCTAACACAAAATGTTAGATTCTGGCAAAGAATAACTGATCTACTTTTAAGGTACTTTGCTTATGAACAGGAATTCCAGTTTATGAAAATCTGTGTGCAATATGCAAATAAGTCTTTCTACATTTGGGAATTTTGGTCCTAGAAGTTTCTTAAATGAAAATGAAATTGTGCAATAGCATTCTGCTACCATGGAAGACAGCTTCAAAGACTACAACACTCAGTGGAAGGAAGCAGAGCATCCACCAGTGTAAATCTGAATATCCCAAGACTTGAGCTGCCTCAGGATCTTTACTTTCAAGACCCTAAGACTCTGCCCAGATGGATCTAACTGCACACCCAGAGGCCTGGTCTCAAGGGCCCAACTCTATGAACTCTGTAGAAAGTGCTTCTTACTTACTTGTACACACAGCTCCTCCAGTTCCATTTGGTGCTGTTGATTTATTCACTGAAGCAGAAAGTGATGAAGAGATATGCCCTTGATTTTCCTGATAAAATTTCTCCAGCAAAAGATCAATGTCACCCTCTATCAAATTGAAGGGACAGTGAAATAAACATCCATATTAATAAGAGTTGGATTTCATACAGATTTTTTTTTAACATCTTAAAGAGCTTTATACTATATATATATACATATATATATAAATGGTTATCCTTGGTTTATTGGCTGTTTTATACAGGAATCCTCTCATTATTTTCTGTTGCATCTGTTTTACAACATACTATTAATAAAATTCAAATCAAGCAAGGAAGTGACAGAAAAGTTCTGCAGACCACTGGCTAGGGCATTTAAGGATGATAGAAATTTAGCCTCAAGGGCCTGATATGTATCTGCAACAACAAAGACATAAAACTGTTCATATCATGAAGATGTAGTGTTCACTAGTAGGGATTACAAGAAGCTTTGGAAAATCACAGAAACACAGACTGGTTTGGGTTGGAAGGGACTTTAAAGGTCACTTAGTTCCAACACCCCTGCCATGAGCAAGGACACTTTCCAGTAGATCAAGTTGCTCAAAGCCCCATTCAACAAGCATTTACATTGGCTGAGAAAAAAACAGTAAATTTGATTGATAAATGTTTCTAAACTTTTTGAAAGACAGAAAGAAAAATAATTCACTATAAAGCTAAAAGCAGGCAAGGTATGTCTCATTGAACTATATATATCTGCAAATACTTCCCCTACTATTCAGCAGGGGCCTTGGTTGCAGATGAAAGCTATGCAGAGAATGCAGTATGTCTGTCCTAAGTATTTAGTATTTTCTCAGCAGTTGACAAGATGTTTGAACATGTCTGCACTGAGCTCAGAAAGGCAGGGTCTGCTCTGTGAAGTGCAATCCAGTGAATACAGATGGTAACTATTTTTAGGATGCTCATTTACTTTGTCTGCTCAAACAGTAGCAATAGCAAAAGTGATTTCAAGAACCATACTTTGAAGGTACTAAGAACAGAAACACTAACATAACTGCATGTTGGTTCAAGGAAAACGAGCTTCTCCTAAGTGACCACTCAAAATATGACGCATCCAGAAGGGTGCTTGTGAGTACAGATTTACTGATGTGACATGAATGGCAAAGGGGACTGTGGCATCCTGTTGACACTGACCAATATGCTGCATTTGCTCTCATTGTGTGATACAGTTTAACTTTCCATGTGGTTGGATATACCCCCAGATAATCCTGCATGTAGTAATCCTCAGTCCATTCTGTCATAAAATGATCCAGTAATCCTGGCTGTCTGTGGTTGTCCTCTCTTTTCCATGTATCATGATCAAGTGCACAGTATGATAAGTTGAACGGGCAAATCCTACTTTCGATAAAATAGCTGTGTTCTATCATGATCTAAATAAATTATATTCTGATAAAATAGCTCTGTTCTGTCATGATCTAAATAAATCCTGCACTTAGGGCAAAAGAATTTACACATTCATATGGGTATGGTCGTGCACAGTATATGGATGGATTTGTGTAGTAAAGAACAATAAGCTCAGACATTTGGTGGCATATTTTTATGAAACAGGGATTTTAGAAACTTACTTTTTAGGAGGAATTTCAATTCAAATGGGCTCTCACATCTTGGTTCTGCATTTTCTATATGTATTTCTAATGATGTATTACTTCCAGAAAGGTAATGAGCACAGTTAATTTCTCTGAATTTAAAGTGTCAGGGACTTGAAAACATGTGCCTTTATAACCTGCTAGGTACCTGGGCAGAGTGTGCTAAAGAAGGACCCCAGAGTTTCCACTTTCCCTGTGACCAACTGATAGTTAACTTCTTTTTGATAGTCTGAAGGAGTGAGCATGCTCTCAGACAGAACTCTCGCCTGATACTTTCCTAAAAGACAAAAAAAGTAATTTTTAAAGCAATTCCGAATAAAGTTTAAAATGTTCTAAGTGATAATAAAAGTCCTACTCAGCTAAATGAATACCACACCACAAAAATGGCAGAGATGAACCTCTTCTCTCTGCTACACGTGTATGTACTGGATAGCAGTAAGATAGATTCATGTTTTACAACCTTTGTGTTTCTTTCCAAGTTTAGGAAATATTTGCTAATACAGTATATAAAAAGACCATATTAATGATAAGAGGAATTGTCAGTTATCTTTCACTCATAATGAGTCTTTAAATGGCTATTCAAATAATTTATTTTATTATCAGCATAACCCTCAACAGGCTGTCAAAGAGAATGACATTGAAAGACAAACTTTCAGAAGCTAAGAAAACATTTGGTCCTCTGCTTGCAGTAATATCACAGTTACCCACAGCAACAGTCTTATGTACTACCTGTGCTGTAACTGGCAATTATTTTTGCAGTAGTGTTGGCTGGGATGACTTGGTGAGGACACAGGCAATACAGGCAGAATGCAGTTTGCTGGGGAGAAACCTAACTATGCAGCCTCAACTTGACTTCATCACATCCTACTGCTTCTTGGTCAAAGCTCTGCTTTTTGAAGTAGCTTATTGAAACTCCAACAAAACTCCTCATAGCACTGAATGACTCTGTTTTGCCTACAGATCCACCCTTGGGATCTTACCTGTTATCACAATGCAGGAATCAATGGCTCGATTTCTACTGGCACATATGATCACCACATAGTTTGTCTTCATTAATTTTCCTTCAATGAGTAGCTTAAACATTTCTGAAAGCCCTTCAGCCAGAGAGTAGCTGCACTCGATGATATGGACACTATTGTTACAAGAGCTAGCAGCGAGGCCAGCCAGCCAGGGAAGCTGAGCTGAAGTCACTGGTGCGATTTGGCTGGGCACTTGAGGAAAGGTCTGTGGAACAGTCTGTTGGTATTGACGGATTTCAGACAGGTGTGATTCCCGCCAGGAACGCATGAATATTTGCTCCAAATCCTCAATCAAAGGAACTTGGTCCGAGGCTAAAGAATATATTAAGAGAAAAGTAGTATGAAACAATACCATTTGGTTAACTGCTGTGTTACACACTTCTTTATTTTTCAAAATACGCCCTTTTTTTTTAGAGATTACCATGTTTCAGATTTATGCATGCATGAATATTTCCTTTAGCAGATGTGACCCAAATTTTTCATTCTGAAATGGCTTTGTGGTACTCAAGTAAAGCTGTCCTAATTGGAACCTTAGTATCATTAATAATTAGAAATATTGAAGAGGTTGAGTACTGCCTGTCTCAACGTAATACTACTTCTAACCCACAGACTGTACAAAAGCAGCGAATTACAGCTCTTTTCCTTTTTTTGTCTTTAGTTGCTATTGTCCCAGATTATAGGAGAACATGAAATTTGTATGTTTATATTCCAATCTGTCTGGTCTTCAAGATCTGATTATTTAACTCTGTTTTATTTCTACAAATGAAAATGTTTCATATCACATTAAATATCACTTAAAATTGATATTTAATATTCTTCTGCCCTAATATGCCCTTTCTCATTTGTCAGCATGTAATATATTCATTGCAGTCTATGTGGATGTAAAATAACCTTACCTAGTTGAACAAGGTAGTAGACAGTAAGTAAGAGCTGCATTTCCTCAGAAATAGGCTGTATGGTGGAGGCACCATATTGTTCATATGCTTTAGATAAAGACTGTGAATTTCTGTAGCAGGTGTACAACAAAGGACTCACTATCACATCATTAATGTTCCCACAAAGATATGGGAAGTTTCCATGACCTACAAAATGAACAATGTTTGTACAGATCACATTAATTTCATAATCTCCCATGTATGCATTAAACAGTAAACCTTTGCATTTAGAATCATAGAATCATAGAATAGTTAGGGTTGGAAAGGACCTCAAGATGATCTAGTTCCAACCCCCCTGCTCTGGGCAGGGACACCTCCTACTAAACCATGTCACCCAAGGCTATGTCCAACCCGGCCTTGAACACCACCAGCGATGGAGTATTCACAACTTCCCTGGGCAAACGGACAGTTTAGCAGTGTTTAGCAGCAAGACATATCTTTACGTCTCTTAAAAAACAACACTATAAGGCCTTGGAGGGTGGGGGTTTACCTTTTAAAATAACTGGCTTTGCTTTACAGATTTTCAGCAAGTTGTCAGGAACTGAGACTGGTTCTCCTGAGCCCACCATCGGAGATGAGGCTGGCCCCACCAAAGCAGACTGTGGTAAAGAAGATAGGCTTCCTCCATCTAAGATTTTAGATGCATTGTTACTGGAGTCAGGTCTAATAATGATTTCCTCAAAGAAAAGTTATTCAACATCATCTCATACCCACATTTGGTATCAGTATTAAATGCTTTTTATGGTTACACACATTTCATGAACTGTTACTACAATCCATACTACTATGCGAATTTTTTGGGAGGACCAATTATATTGTTGCAAACTTGAACATCACACCTGCATCTAAAGATTGTGAAACGTTTATAAACAGATACACATACAAGAACACAGAGACTTATGTGATATCGGTGCACAAATAGTTATGATTTGTACTCTGTGTGGTTCGTTTCACTACTTCTAAACAGGAAAAGTTAAGATCTGATATTTGCTCAATTGTAAGATTTCTACAGTAATTTTAATTTAAAAAAAATAACACATTAAAAGAAAAAAATTGGGGAAAGAGGGTTTATATCACTGCAGGTCGCTCCAGTCTGTGTCTAGACTACAAAATCCAAGTGCCAAGAAAACTGTGACAAGTAACTGAAACAATGGATGGCACTTTGACCCGAGTTGTGACACTACCTTTAATATCCCAAAGGTGTTTTGGTATCTAAAGATGGACATAGGAACACGTAAGGATTTATTAATAATGACTTCATGTCTAAATCAAGATGAGACTTCAGCTCAGAGCCTCAATGAGAAATCAATGGAAATGAAGCACTTACATATAGGTGAGCATGTAGGTATCAAACGCCTCCCAGAACCCTAATACGAATCTGCATGCATCCTTAAAATATTGCCTCTTTTCCCCCATTATTTTCTGAATAATGAAAAAAACATTATCATTACCTCAGGCATAGCTTACCATTTTTAATTCTGTTTGAAGCCTGTGGGTTGAGCTGCAAGTTCCAAGCTTCAGTAGACGATGGAGATTCTGGTGACCAACCTTTATGGCGCTTTTTTGGAGGCCCTGTATTTGTCAAAGTGCCTGAATAACAGTAATATTTCATAAAAGCATTAGAATTAATGTACGAGGGTCCATGCATGTTAATTCAATATGTCTTGTGCATTATACTGTGGTAGACAAGGTCAACTCCATGAATATAATTTGAGATGGGTTTTATTTTACCGTGTTATGTCCTGCTTAAATTTCTTGTAACTTTCTGGTGCAGAGAACTCTTAATTATCTAGGTAGGCTTCATTGATTTTATACCAATGTTTTCCCTGTACTAAGAATGATGTAGTAAGAACAAGACATGCACTAAGAATGCTTCTAAGAGTCAATATTTTGAAGTCAACACTCTAGGCATTTTGCTCCTTTAACTTCTGAATACATGACACAGTGTTTCATGTAAGTTAACATTCTCCAGGGGTTCAGGGTAATATTAATAACGATCTGAGTTCTTTTCAACAGTTTCCCTCTAATAGGATTTTTGCCACTTCTTGCTGTTACCATCTTCATTTATGTTATTCCATATAACTTTGAGCATATACTTCTGTACTTTCTTTCTCTCCTTGGGTGGCATAGTTTAGTGGGAGGTGTCCCTGCCCATGGCAGAGGGGTTGGAACTAGATGATCTTAAGGTCTTTTCCAATCCCAACTATTCTATGATGCTATGTAGCTTCAACATGTTTGCCTGTAAAACCCTAACTTTCTCACAGCTTTTCTAGGAGTTCCTGATGATCAATTTATTGAATTAACTTTCATTAATTTCTCAAGTCTTCTTGTGCACCCCTGTGAATTTCTGGAATGATGTTTCAACTAACAGCAAGCATTTCTAATTATTGTGAGTCAATAAAGAGAGAGAATATCTCTGCTCACTGTCTTGCAGGATACTTCTGGACATGGCTACATAGAAATTGTAACCCTACTTCACACTGTCTGGCTGCATCTCCTGGCAGAATGGCTAGTCCCACATAAAATGTAAGACAGAGTAAGAATCTTACATAAAAAGGGAAAGGGAGGTTAATTTTTCAAAAGATATTAAAACTGCAAAGAAATCTGAAGTCTTCAGATACACAATAAAATTGTTCACTTGCAGGAGAACCTTAGATGCAGTTTTCAATTACTTTGTTCTTTCAATGTTTACCATGTGAGGGCAGTATTTAGCCATTTGCTCCATTCATTTTTTGTTTCCTGGCATATGGTTGAGACAAAAGTCACAAGATAGAGCAATATGAAGAAATTCCTTAGAAAATGCCATATTCTTTCTTGTGAATAAGTTATAAGTGGAATCTGAAATGAATTGGCAATAATATGTTTCTGCATAGAAGAAAGACATCAAGAACCTAAACGGGCAGAGAAGAATTTTGCTGTGATGCCAGCAGGGAAACTTGGAAAGATTTATTGTAAAATAGAGCTATAGCATATTTCTAGCTATAGTGGAGACTAACTCTCTTGCTTAAACAAGCCAGTGGCACAGAATACAGTCTGTGTCAGAAAATACCACAAAAAATGGCAATAATAGTGAAGTGAGGACAGGTTTTGAATTTGGAACCAACTGTCCGTCTAGTAGTCCATCCCAAGGTGAACTGTGACACAGGAATTATCCTATGTGTGATTACTTATCAATCTTTTTTAAGTACCTTCACAAAATCTGCTGGTGAACTTGATGCAAAGTAACACATCTTTTTAAGAATCTGGATTCAGTATCTACTCTGTAGTTCTATGAAACGAACAAACTGTCAGTGTAACAAAAAACTCCCAATTAGTAATCTGAAATGCAACAAAGCTACAGTTGAAAACATTTTTTTTTTCTTTTGCAAATTAACATAGAAAAAAAGTGTTATGGTCAGAAAAGACTTGGAAAGGAATAGCAATTTCTATTCATAGAGGAAATGACGAACATAGAATCATAGAGTCATAGAACAGTTAGGGTTGGAAAGGACCTTAAGATCATCTAGTTCCAACCACCTTGTCAGGGGCAGGGACACCTCACACTAAACCATGCCACCCAAGGCTATGTCCAGCTCGGCCTTGAACACTGCCAGCGATGGAGCATTCACAACTTCCCTGGGCAACCCATTCCAGTGCCTCACCACCCTTA
>JASSUY010047741.1:18973-35718 GCA_032466535.1 Forpus xanthops
CACTGATCCCTGAGGGACACCACTCGTTACTGGTCTCCAGCTGCACATTGAGCCATTGAGCACAACTCTTTGCGTGCAGCCATCCAGCCAGTTCTTTATCTACTGAGTGGTCCACCTGTCAAATTTATGACTCTCCAATTTAGAGACAAGGATGTCATGTGAGACAGTGTCAAACTGTCCAGGTAGATGACATCAACTGCTCTACCCCTCTCCACCAGTTCCGTAGCCCCATCATAGAAGGCCACCAGGTTGGTCAGGCAGGACTTCCCCTTAGTGAAGCCATGCTGGCTGTCACCAAGCACTTTGTTGTTTTTCATGCACCTCAGCATGCCTTCCAGGAGAATCTGCTCCAAGTTTTTGCCAGGCACAGAGGTGAGGCTGATTGGTCTGTAGTTCCCTGGCTCATCCATTTTCCCTTTCTTGAAAATGAGGGTTATATTTCCCTTTTTCCAGTCATCTGGAACTTCTCCTGACTGCCAAGATTTTTCAAATACAATGTTCAGTGGCTTAGCAACTTCATCTGCCAGCTCCTTCAGGACCCACAGATGGATTTCATCAGGTCCCACGGACTTGTATACGTTCAGGTTCCCAAGATGGTCTTGAACCAGATCCAGTCCTGCAGTGGGTCCAGGGTCTTCATTCTCACTGTCCCTGAATCTACCTTCCAAGATTCGGGTGGTATGGTCAGAACATTTTCAAGTGAAGACTGAGGCAAAGAAGTCGTCAAGAACCTCAGCTTTCTCCAAATCCAGGGTAGCCAGTTCTCCTAATAGCTTCTGAAGAGGGTCCACGTTGTCCCTAGCCTGTCTTTTATTTGCAGTGTACCTATAGAATCCCTTCCTGTTATCCTTAACATCCCTAGCCAAGTTTAATTCTAACTGGGCCTTAGCTTTCCTAACCTGGTCCCTAGCTTCCTGGACAACATCCCTGTATTCTTCCCAGGCCACCTGTCCTTGCTTCCACCTTTTATAAGTCTCTTTTTTCCTCTGAATTTTCCTCAGCAGGTCCCTATCCATCCAAGTAGGTCTCCTGGCCTTCCTGCAGTACCTCCTTCTAGTAGGGATATATCGCTCCTGAGTTTGCAGAAGGTGATCCTTGAATACCATGATATCATTTGTTCAATGTTTCTATTATACCCACAGAATATAGAGTTTAGAGTTATTAAACAACATATGCATAGATACCTAACACCGAAGGTCTTGCCAGAACAGATGTGTTATTTTTCACCAACTGCTGTTTAGGTGATTCCTTGCCATTATAAACTGCTGAGCTTAACGCTGCTGTTGAAGGGACATGATCTGTGGCTGCAGCTGGTAAGAAAAAAAAATGAAGTGTTTACAGTAGACATTTCTAGGTCAAGACCCCCAGCCAATACAATAAACTGATCACTCAATCATTTAATAGAGCTGTAGGGGTCTGCTGAGAGTGAATGCAATGGTGGATGAAACAAATCCACTTCTGTTCTCACACCAGTTTATTGCTTTCTACTCCCAGTTAAGTGCCTGGGTAAAATCAGATTCTACAATTAAATACATACATCAGAATCTTTTTACCTTCTGTGCAGGTGGACTCTTACATGAAGTTTACTCAAGAACCAGCTATAAAAGTGAGAGAAGCTATTTGAATTTTGCCAAAAAGACCCTAAGCCTCTATTCATTTTGACATCCTCCTTCCAAGCTTCTTTTTGACTATGCTCTCAGAAAAAGAAAGGTTTTCTCAAGCATCATAGGTTTGTAATTCTGTAGCTTTTTCAGATATGTAACCTCTGAGACCCCCACCCCCCCCCAAAAAAAAATAAATGCTGATCTCCTATTAAAAAGAAATGAATGATTTGTTCTGGAGGGGTACCAGTACTCCAGGTCTATTGTCTAACAGGTTTCTATCACTCCTGTGTGAGTCTCTGTAATAGTTACAAGACACTAAAGAGCTGTTTTCATTCTGAAGAAGCTCAGAGAGATCACTCTAGCCTCTATCATCCATCACCTTTCATTTATGTCAAGCTAATGGAAAAGTAAATGTTTCAGAAATAAACTTTAATACAAAAGGAGTTACTGATAATTAGTTTGTTTTTTAATATTAAAGCCACTTTTCTCAGCAGAAGAAAAACTCAAAGCTTTTAAGCTGATGCCCATCTAATGTCTGTAGTAAAGAAGATTCTGGTCATACCAAAATATACTGAAGAAAGAAGAAAAAGCTGTAATCTGCTGGTTCCTGAAACATTTGTCATCTGTGACCAGACAAGTGACAGCTGGAGGAATATGATACCTATTCTCATCAACTTTAAAAATAATGGCTTTTAAAAAAAAATTGGTTTCCTCAGCTATGAGCAAGCTGCAGATCACCTCTTTTATTGCCTGCCAGTCTTTTATACATAAATTGGAGGGGGGAAAAAGGACAGGGGGGAGCCTTCAAAGCATGATTGCTTTCTTTATATGTAATATCTCTAAGTCTATTCAACTTCTTCTATGTGGTAATGTGCTTAACGTTTGTCTTTCCATTCACACACATCCACCAAAATGAGCATGCACAGAGCAGGAATAGGTGGAAACTCAGCATGTTTTCCTTTTAAGCAGTACCTGATTGCTGTGTCCCAGTTGGAGCACTTGGGTTTGCCACTGGGACCGGCTCACTTGAGGTGCTTCCTGAGAGGCCCGAACTTTCTGGCAGCTGGAACAATGTTCTTGAGCAGGTGCTGGATGAAGGTGGCCGGCTTCTGAACTCTTAACAAAAAAGAAACTTCTTATCACTTGAGAACAGTGGCATTTGCTTTTTCTCTGCATATTTGATTTTATAATTTCACACATTAATTACTTAGAAGCTAAAGCACTTGGAATGAAGGGAACAACATCTTCAGACATGAAATCCTCATATTGGGTCAGTCAATTGCTTTTTACAGCTGCTGTAGTAATCACCTAGCTTTAAAGAGTCTTTCTTTCTTTCTTTCAACTGATCTGTCTTTGGTTTTACACAAATGCCAGTCGCTGTGATAGCTAAGCTTGGATGATGAAAACCAGAGCTCAAGGAAGACAGCTTCATTATCTTACCTGCCCCTTTCCAGCAGATTACCGATCCTTTGGTCAGAGCTCCCTGTGCATTCCTGACCAGATAATACTTTAAGTGTTTCTGTTTCTTGGGCTGAGTGGTCAGTTTAAGATTAATGTGATTTGAGAATTCTGTAAAGTAGCAGAAACCCTTCTTGCCACAGCCAACACAATTGCCAGAGAAGCCTGATAAAATAAACAATACATATAATCCAATGAGATGGAGGTGTCATTATTAACAACATCCAAATATGACCTTTTCCTGGAGAAAAATCTTTATTTATTTTGACAGAGTGAACTTACGAACATTTTCCTCCAAAAAAGTATTTCATCGACTCTGCTGTATTGCACTTTGGCCACAAGATTGCAAAAACAGAGACCATATTTACAGAACAAGTAAAGTAAGCCATACTTTTCATTTTCTCCCACCTGAAAAGGATCAAGATTCTTATTTATTACCTACCTGTGAAACAATAAGCCAAGAAGTTTCTGACTGTACAGCCCTATTCAACACCAGAGAAAGTACATGCTTCACTTCTGTTTCAGCTTTCACTGATATTAAACATACAATTAAAGTCTCAAAAAAATAGGTATATTTATTATATTTAATTAGATTTAACTATATTTAATTACTAAGTACCTACTACAGATGGTTTTTCAGAGAGCGAATAGTACTCAAGCCTTCCTGAGCCTTTCAAGTAGCTTTCTCAAATTGTGGCTGGACCATGTTAGCACTTCACAGCAGTTTCAACTATTTATGATCACGGAAGCAGAGCATCTGAAAATTTATAGACACAACAGAGGCATAGCCCTTGCATGTAAAGAAGCTTATTGCACTCAGACTTGATGGGGCATTTAGAGGGATACTTCCATTTCCTCTCATTCTGAGATATGCACTTGGAGCTTCAAAGAGGAGCTCGTGGTGGTGATGCCATTATCTTCAGAAATAAAGGGAATTCGTTGCACAGCTTGACTATACGCCTTCTGGCTCTTAAATTACCTTTTTATCCATTTTCCAAAGCATTTCCTAAAAAATTTTAATTTTGTATCAGACCAATGCAACTGTCTGAAAACATTTATTACCTACAGAAATGCTGTAGTGTGCGATTAGAAGATAATCTTCCTCAAGGAAATTTTCTCTGTTCCCTACCCATGACCTGAAGCATGACATTTTCTTTTGTTTTAATCATATCTAATGAATATTTTTATGCATCATCACATGAACTGGACTGGAGAGGGTGTGTTCAGTGAATTGGAAGATGGCAAAACTAAAGGAAGTACTTTTCATACAACAAATGGACAATGACACTGGAAATAAATAAGTGGAGAAAAGGATCAGTAATATGGTGAATAAAAATTAAGATCTATTTATGACTATTTTAATCACATATTTCAAACAAACATAGCTTTCAAATTAATGTTCAGTACCTTTTTCACTGTGTAAACTACAACCACTGCAATATAATGCTTTGCAAACACCTGTTGCTTGGTTTACAGCCCCAGCACTTTCATTAGTTTTCAAATGGCTCAGAAGAATTTATAAAAAATACTAAGTTCATGTGGAAATTGGTCAGGTATCCATGGGAACAAGTGGCTAACAGCTACAGAAAGCTGCCTATTATCTCTGATCTTGGTCAGCAGGATGATAAAGGTCATTATGACTCATAAAATCAGGACAAGTCACGACTCTGCAGAATCCTCTGTGTTACATCAATCAGCACAAAAGCATCTGCCTAACATCACAGAGCCTTCAGTGGCTGCAATAAAACTAACAACAAAAGGAAACAAAATTACAACGGATGTGGCAAAGCTGTACTTTGTGTGCATTTTATGCAGATTAAGAAATCATAAAAACCATGCTGCTTCTGGCAAATGAAAACTTCCCGTACACTTGGCAGCACACTGAGCGTGACCAGCTGCGCCGCAGTTTTTGCCCGATTGCCACTTTCAAGCCCTTATGTGTTTTCAAATGTGAGCATGAAGGGACCATTTCCAAAAGTAAAATAGAAGCACCTGTAGGTTTTATTGCTTTTCTGGGAGCATCCAGCAACTTGCCAAAGCCACAGGTGGAAATATCTATTCAACAGAAGTTGGGCAGTCATCACAAAATGTTTTCATGTGGAGTTTATTATTATTGGTAACTCATCATGCACTGTTGGTTAAATCCCCATGGGCATAGATGTAGCAATAAAGTCTACCTGAAAAACCTTTTGCCCCAATCACCTATTTTTAACTCTGTCAAGTCTATTGGAAAACTATTTTACACCACATATAGCACACAGGTGAGGCCTGGGAAGGATTAAACAGATCTAAATTTCCACCTGCTTTGGAAAGTCCTTGGAGAACATTTTAGAAGTGCATTTTTAAATTTTTCTTTTAAGTCAAACTATCACCTTTCACCTCAAGCTTCCCCAGCTCCTATGAGTCCAAATGAGAGTCATTTCTTGCAAGTCCCTGCCAACACCATTTTTCAACCCATTTATTCTGTCTGACACTCTCTTTGATGACAGCCATTGCTTCATTACTACAGCTCAGACCTGACATCACAGCTAGAACACAGCATGGTCTTATAATTTCAATGCAATAAAATGCTGTTCAGTCATTACTCATTGCAGGGCTTTATCAACCTTGCTCCCAGTGCTTCATGTAGCTAACTGAGTAACACAGAACTCAAACATTTCATCAGCATCTTTTCCCTGAGTGCTCTGTTCACGTGCCATGGCCCAAGGCAGCAGCTGATGTAGGAGACAGCTTGTTTCATAAACAAGCTGCATTAAATATTCTTCCATACATTATAGAGAGGACAAAGGTCAGGGAAGCTGGGGCAGCCATAAGGTGACACAATATATCTATGTCACGGGATTGATTTCACAAGAGAATTATAAATCAATGCCTGGAGTTTAGGGGCTAAAAGCCTTTCACCTTTAGGTCATCAGTTCATATCCAACTCAGTTCAGCAGTGACTTCAGGCTGTGCCCTCTGAAGATTGTTTAATCACAAGGTGTTTGATTGTATCTGTTATTTTATCATATGCATTTACTTGAATTTGCTCACATCACAATAATCAATTGCCCATGATTTAAAAAGCTCTTCCACAGTAGGGACCTTGTGCTCAGAATAAGGACCTTGGACTAAAAGGATATGAAACCTGACCTACCTTCTCACTGGGGAAATGGTTCTTTAGGATCAACAGTGAGCTTGTTCTCGAAATAAAGAGAGGACTCAGGATTGAAGGATATCCATCTAATATTTCAGAATCTAATCTTCAATTAATTGTCTGCACATTTTCTTCCAGTTTCTCTTTTAAATAGGTAACAAGCTTTTAATTGATGTTACTATTTTTGTGGAAAGTTGGCAGCTTGCTTAAACAAAGAATGATGATATTATCAACTTTTCAGCAAATGTTTCTTCTTTTCAGACCTACTTGCAAGAAAAATCATACAAACACTGACAAAGCTCCACATTTTTTCCACCACTTGGTACCACTCCATGTAAAGACTGAAGTCCTAAAAAGTCCTTAAAAAATAAATTAAATCAACATGGTCAAGCTGGAGAGTGCCATTGTATGGGAACTCACTATTACAAGAGCCCAATAGACTATTGCACATTTTAACAGAAGCAGTCACTGTATTTTATATTACAGTGTTTTCTTCTTTCTTACACACAGCTTACAGTGCAAGCAAACCAAACATCTCTGTCATCCTGACCTCAGGGACCAATTGCAAAATAAAAGGATTTCTTTTTCTCTGCTAGGGATGTGGGCAGCTCTTTGGTCCTTTGGGAAGCAAAATGATGGGTGAATAGCTGCTTTGTTTATCATGGGAGACTCTCCTTGAGAGGGAGAACTGGGGGAAAAAAGCCCATAAGAAGACAAACCTTTGGGAGTGGTACATGTTAGCTGCTTTTATTAGGAAACGCTAAATATCAAACACAGTCACAGAAGCTGCCCCCATCTAAGCATTCCTTCAGGTCACATAAAACCCCAGAAACAGCTTCTTAAAGGCAAAGAGCTAATTCTGCTTTGTAGAGCAAACTTGTAATCTAACTTGATGAACAGAATCATAAGAGGTACATGCTCAGACACAGAACATTTTGCTTGCTAAAAAATACATTCTTTTCTAGAAAATGTTTTTTTAATAGAAATAATATGTCAATTGTAAAAAAGAACCAAAACAAAAAAAAATCCCAGAACAACCTCTAACAGAAAGCACTTTCAAATCACAAACACATATGCCTTGATGGTGGGGCAACTTATTAGCATAATCAATAAATTAGCACATGCCTCAGGGGCATATCAACAAACCCTAATGGGAACAAGATCTTAAGTCAAAAGCTGGCCCGGAAACTACTGAGACATTTCCTGTTTTCTTCTGGAATTTTTGTAGGCTCCACAGGCATCTTCACAAACATATGCAGGCAGACCATGAGAAATCAGGAAACTACTGGGCAATTCATTAGTGTCTTTTCCCCTCAAATATTTGGGGCCTTAAGAAATCTACAGTACCGAGTGAAGCTGCCTTACAGAAACACAGCATATTAAGAGAAAAAGCATGAAATCAGCAGAAACAATTGTGTTGAAGGGTTACAAGTGATGTGCCTGTATTACCAATAAACCTTATCAAAGTGTGGCATATATTCTGACTTATGAGGAGAGCTCATTTCAATTTGAAAATTATCCAATTCTATTTCCCTCTAAACTTAGAAAGGCTTAAAGGGGCCACTTTCCATATTGTTTCAAAAGGCCAACATGTTCGAAGGAGAACAGTCTGAACTTAGAACAAAAAATAGGCCTTCTAGCTTATCTTTAAAAGGAAGACAATAAATAGAGCTTTCCTTCTTCATATGAAAAGTTTTCAACTTAAATCTATCACAAGACAGAGGTCACTGTGTTATACTAGTAGACAGATAATCTAAAGCAAGAATGGCTCTGTCTTTTATCTCGCCAAGTGTCTGAAACTAATGAGACTAGTCATGTCTGCTTTTGATTTTACTTATCCTGATTTGACTTGCATCAGTGTATGAAAACCAGAATGAAACAATAATTTCTATCTACAATATCATCTGTTGTACAAATAGTATGCTATCCTCATGTCAGTAAAATATATTGTGGCTTTTTTCATTAGATTAGGGACCATGAACATGATTTGTTTTCCCAGAAGAATACTTGGATCTCTTTCATATTTAAGCTTGTTATAAAACACATAAAAGTCATCCTACAGAATTACTAAAATTCTTTGTAATAGACTGTGATTCACTGGTGTTTAAGCATATAACAGCAGGCAAAAATAAATGGTTCCAGGAAACTTAAATGTATTAAATAAGCAAGCTGAGGATGCAATAGCATAACAACCTCCCAGTTATGTTCCTGTTGCCTTTTTCTGCTCTTGTTTAGCATGTAATTAACAAATAGACTACTTCCTCTCTACTAACAGCCTAAGGAGCTTAAGCTGTTAATAGCGCTAATGCTGAATGACTTGAGTGGTACAACGCTCCTGTCTTTATCTTTAAAATGACAACACATGGGTGATTTACAGCCCTCCTAATTCTTTTACAATCACTAGTCAAATATACTGTGACCAATCCAACTCTGCAAGATCACATGAGGAAAGGAATGACTGTACATAGAATTGTATTATGCACTTTCACCCTACACTGTCATCCCAAATGCATTGAAGAGTTACTCAAACTGAGCTAACAACTGAGTTCACATCATAACCTTCAGTGTTTGCAAAAGAAGACTTGTGACAAATGTTTCCTTTTTGCTATTTAAAGCTTGGACTGGTAGACAGATATAAGATGCAGCATTTCTGTGGTAACTAAAGAAAAAAATACTAAGAACCTGAGACTGGCTGACTGAAAAAAAGAGCTCTCCCTCCAATAATACATCTTTTTTTGCCAATATAAAAACTATTTCATTCTAATGACATTAATATTTAGTTTATTCATTCAGTCACATGATTGCAGATCTTCCCTATCTGGGTTGAATTCAATGAAGCTAATGGCCAGCAGAAAAGCTACAATAAAATTAGATAAAAGGATCTAGTTTTATGTCAGAAGTTAGACTTTTAAATGGCTGAAAAGCAAAAAATCGAGCTATCCTACAAACAGCATTATTCAAACACACAATATTGCCTAATTACATACACAGGAAATATTAAAATAATCATTCGTATTTATATTGCGATAACAGCAAAAAGTCATTGGTTAGGATGAACACATGTCATTGTTCAAATACAGAGGAGAATATTATCCCTATCTCAAGAGGTAAATCAAAACTGTCCTAAATTTTTGTCGTTCAAAGTACCATCAAACCGTTCCAATGTATATAGCAGCCTTAAAGTTCCTACTGACAGACCTTCAGTCTGTCTACATCAGTATTTGGAAAGCAAAAATAGAGCAGGCAGCAGTTCAACCACTCCAGTTACCAGCTGTCCGGTTCCAGCAACTGGGATATAAACTGATTGGACAATGACTTTTAGCCTTGGACTAATGGAAAGAAGGCGATGAAGCACTTCTAATGAGGTGGCTCATTCTATGTGCTTCCAAAGCAAACATAGCCAACTCTGAACTGTTATCTTGTTGTGTATCATCAGTAAGCATTACTGTAGATATGGAATGGAAATAAGATCTGCTGAACTCACTCTGCAAAAAAAAAAATAGCTATAAATTGTAGCCAACAGAAGAATCCACTTAACTGCAATTCCAGAAACTTACCCAGCAGGGCATTGTGTCCATTGTCATCTGGCAGGAACCTTTTATCCACAGCACACACTAACAGGTGATCAGGTAAATTTGGTGACTTTGCACCAACAAGTAAAAATCCTGATGGTACCTCAATATGTTCATTGGAAATTGAAACCAGCCTCAAATCTTTACCAGCCTGGCAGAAACCTAGAAAAAAAAAAAATCAATAAATTTTAAGTTGACAACATATTCTTTGTTTAATACTCACAATTGCCTTCAGTAAAGTAATTCCTGTCTTTTTAATGAGAAAAAATAGTTGTATCCTGTGAGGTCAAGGGCAAACTCACAGATAATTTTCTTCCCTGCCTTTTGGTTAGCCATGAACAGATGTTGCCAATACAGTGAACAAAACAGTAAATCTGAAAATTTAGAGTGAAGTTTTCTTGATGATGCTTTGCAACCAAAATATTTATGGGACTATTCATTATCATCATAACTTAGGTCAGACATTCAAAAATGGAGGTAAGGATTCCTTATATCTGGTGAATTTCACTGGCTTTTGGTGGGGCTTGAATATTTTTATAGCAATACTGAATAAGGTACACTTCAAACAGAAAAAAAGAGATGATAAAGTGGAAAGAATTACCACATTATGTTAGCAAACACCATGCCTGCAAACTCAATCTTTTAAAGGTCGCATTGCCTAGAACTGTTCTGTCCTCATGCCAGGCATTCCAACACAAGTGCTTATCTTAGGCCTTGTGCAAAGATCCTGTCAAATATAAGACCAACCAAGAGAAATCCAGCTTTATCTGGCAGGTAATGAACACTGACATCTTTTGGATTTCTATATTGCATACATTATGTCATTCTGATGAATTATAGGGCAAATAGTACCAATTCTACCCTCTTCAGTTGAAGCAAATGCCTCTGATAGCACATGTAGTACATTTCTTACCGTCAGTAGTGCAACATCCTTCTGGTGGAGGCTTCACCTGATAAGAAAGAGGACTACTTGATTCTGAGCCTTCTTCCTCTTCCTCTTCTTCTTCTTCTTCATTATCTGCTCTGCTGCCTTCTACAAATTATCATAACATAAATGACTTAAGACAACTGAAAACACTGGAAACAAGCCAATGAATGAACAGGGTGACCCAGTTACAGAAAGTATTACAGCAAACTCAATTTTCTCCTCTTGACAATAGCTTTACTGCTGCCAACTCTTAAGATATTTGTTGTTTCTTTAGAGCTCCAACTTCCAGTTATGCTTACAATAAATGTCTTTCATCCAAAAAAAAACCAAAAAAATAAAGCTTTTAATTCCTATGCAAAATAAAAGTTCAAAAGTACGACCAAATTGCACCTGAGAAAGCGAAAAGAACACACAAAGGGCAAATAAAAAGCATCCTCCATTTATTATTTTTTTAATTCTCATTATTTATAAGCTAATCTCATGATTTTTTGAGGTCTAACTCTTGGTGTTTGAACTCTTGCTAGTCACAACAGTGTAACGGTATCCTTTTGCTCACAATATTAGCAGCCAATATAAACCCAAAGTCATTAATTCTTAGCACTCTAGAATGCCCTGGCTACAGTCCAAGTATAGATTATGTTAATTAGGTATTGACTGGGTCCTTGGTGTTGTACAGGAGACTGAAGAAACTGCTTGAAACTAGGTCCACCACAGACGATGCCACAATAAGAACACCTAAGTCTCAGGCCGTCTGTATCGTATCAGAGCCCAGAGCTCCAAGTAAAGCACTGCCACTCACTGCACAATGTCAAGGAAAGGCAAATGTCTAGGAAGGTGATTCTCAGCAGCCTATGCTTGTCTAGGAGGTAATACTAAGCACTGGAGAGAAGAATATGCTATGTTGGCTTAATTTTTTAGTGGGCTTTAGGTCTTTTTTATGTTCTTGAGGATCAGCAAGAAGCCAAATAGCTGTTTCGATTTGGGCAAGTAAAATAAGAGTTAGGCTCCGACATTAATCTGTGGATCTGGATTTGCCTTGAAACAGAGAAACAATGAAACATACTGCAGTCATCCTCCAAAGCTCAGTGTCAACGCAGCATACTCTTTGCTGCAACTGACTTTGATCAGGCACTGGGAATTATCAAGGATTTATCTTTTCCTATCACCTTCCTCAGAATACCTTTCTATTTTATTGACAAATTATTGTAGAATTAGCTAAACAAATACTACAGAATAAATGAGAATTAGACAGGAAGCTGAAGAAAGCAAATCTGGAGTTTGAAGATTTGTCTCTAAAAGCTAGTACAACTCACATGCCAATTTATAAGACGATTTGAAGGGTATGTTTACTTTTATAGATCTAAACATCAAGCTTCAGTTCTGGTACACATAGAATATTAAACATGACTGTTTTAAGGATGTAGTCTAGTGACAAGAATGATGAAAGTGAACAAATGGAACAGTTAAGCTCTTTGTCTTTGCTATTTAAGTCAGGGGGAAGTTATGTGTTATGACTTAACCTTGACTACCATCCAAATGCAATGCAAAAGGTGTGAGTCCAGTTCTTCTCTCTTTCCCCACACTCACGGTCATGAAGTTCCTTCCTCCCTCTTCGTGTCAGCTCTCACACTTACTGGAGCCTGTGCTGAGCCAGCCCAGCTTGCTAACCCAGCAGAAAACTAACTAAACAAACAAAAGGGTTTTTTTTAACAAGGTTTATACATTAAATTAGCTCAGTGGAAGATCCAAAAAGTACTAAAATTAATGAAAAGGAAAAAAATGGGAAGATGTGCCTAGGAGGATTTGGGGTGTGGAGAACGGGATGTGGGATTTTTCCCCTTGGGCAGTGATAAAGCATTAGATTTGTTCAGCCATGACAGGCAATTTCACATTAAAAAAAAAAAAAAAATAAATAAAAAGAGACAAGAAATGAAAAGAGAGCTGCAGCAAAGGTCAAAAATGAAAAGAGTATAAGAGCAAGTATGGACCTGTAATACACATGGATGAGCTGCTGTCACCTGTGAAGGGAATTTTTATTACAGCTTATGCTGCTTGTTTTAAAAAAGAGCTGCAATTTCTTCTTCCATTTTACTTTTAAAGCCAGGCCTTTTCAAAAGATGTCTATGTCTGTATGTTTCTGTTCCGCATCTCTTTTTCTTGAACAATCCCAGAAGAACACAAAATCAAGCGCTCAAAACTGGAAATAGGATGATGGCAAAAGTGGACTCCCAACCGCAGTACACACGTTTATATTACAGAACAGATGACATAACTTGATAAAGATCTGTTAAACCAACAGAACTGTGAAGATTTTTTTCATATTTTATGTAATTTATATTTATTGATAGATACCATAAACACCATTGTTTCCTTTAAGGAATACTTTTCAGTTCTCACAAAGGATTTATTAGACCTTTATGTTACAAGTTGTGATTAAGATATTTCACATGGAAAATTCTTCTCTCCTTAAGGTATAATTTAAATATAAGTACCGCAAATGTTTTAATATACATATAATTTTTTCTCAGTGAGACTATTCATAGGGCTATCATCCACGAATTGACTGCAGCCTCAAAATATTGCATCCATGAACAGACAGCCTCCCTTACACACAAATAAAGGAAGGAACTAGTTAAACACACACGTTAGCTGCAAAGTCCACATTAGAAAGTGGTGCTGCTGCTAGAGCTGTGTTCAACAACACTCAATGAATAATCTCATTGCAATATTTTTTTTCTTAAACTGACTCTATATTGATCTCTATCAATTTTGATGTTGTAACATCAGGGAGAAAAATCCGTAATAACAGCCTTATTTACTAGTGGCTGGTTTTGTTACTAAATGTGACTTTTAACAGCTATAATGCGTTAGCATTACATGAAGTGGAAAGCCAACACACTTGGGCTGCATTGACCCATTGCACTACCTTGTTTAAATTATTTATAACATGCCTGTTGAACCATAGGAAAACATGTTCTGGCTTGGACATCTCTTTTGACCAGATGCCAACTGGATCTTGTACCTGAAAGTGGAAATTTCAATTTATGATAAGGCTGGAGTACATGACACCAGTTTGCAGATCTCTCCCACCTGAGGAACAACCTAGAAAAAACTCTATTACAGGTCCCCTCTGAGCTCCCCCTTTCTGAAACTTGAATGAAAAAAAACGTTCTCTCCTAGGCTTTTATTAGTCTTTTAATTAATTACAGTTCATTAACTCAAAGAAAACAGAATCTGCCTCTCAAGGTGTGGAAAGATCTTTGCAAACCTTGAAAGAAAGAAGTTACAGATGTGTGAAATCACACTTGTGCATCTGCTCCTGTAGCATCTTTCCCAACTGATGTCATACTCCATTGTGTGACATCACAGTTGGTTGCCATGGAAGACTTTATGAAATCCTCTAAAGGGTTTGATAGAAGAATCACTTTGTGCAGAGAATAAGCAGCACATATGTTTAAACTATGAGTTCCGTATGGTATCCTATATCAGCAAAAAAACAAAACAAAAACCAAACAAAAATTGCTACTGATGTGTGAGCTGTGAGCAGATTTACTTATTCAAGAAACATTTTCACAGCTGTTACCATGAGGTAATAGTAAAGATTTTAATCTGCGCAAAATACTTGTATCTACTACTATTTCTTGAGCTCATTTTTTTTTCTGTTACTGTGCATTGCTAACCATTAGGCATTTTTTTATTGCACATACATCTAAGCTATCATTAGTAAAGTATGACAGGGGAAGTAGATCTGGTCAAAAGGAATGAAACGCCACCCTGGTGACAGAAATGGCTAGATAATGAAATTATTAAATGTAACCTTGCACCAAAATGCCAGTGCTCTGCACACGCTAGTAAAATCAATGAAAACCATGAAACTACTACACCTAACACCAGAACATGGCATTATGCAATGATTTTATCAGATCTGTACAGTTCATTTAAACTATTCTACTTTCAAGAAAACCAAAAAGACTAAGCAAATGAAGCTCAGAAAGCAGGCTCTCTAAACACACACAAAAATTCAGTGAGAAATCTCATGTGTTGAATACAAACTTGTGCAGTATTTATGAGAAGACACATCCTAAATTTTAACCTTTGCAAGCACAAACTAAAAATAATATGCTCAAAGTAATTAGAAACCTTCTCAAAAACTAAAAATATTTCTGCTGTGTTTATTAACAATGAAACTCAGTCTTAGCATATATCTCTAAAAATCAATCATGTTTACTATCATTTTCTGTATAACTTTCAGCAGTGTATGGTAACAGATTTCAGCAATGTGTATGGTAACAGATTTATATTTATTTCCAAATTTGTATTTATACTCCAAATCTCCAAAGATTGCTCCACATATTTAATGGATCAATTCCTAGTACTTCAATCTATGTATATTGATAAATTTGAGCAAGCAATTGTCTTAATTTTGCAAAATAAATAATACAGTTTGTATTTTTAATCCAATTCTAGTACATATCTCTTAATATACAGATGTATATCTTTGCAGATCATAAAAAATCCAAAGAAAAACTTTAAATACTTTTGGTTTTCTGTATTCTGGTTTGAAATGTGCTTGCTGAGCCTCGGAAGAACAAACAGCAGAACAGTCTTTGACCAGAAATATAAATTCCACCATTTCCTACCTTCCAGTGATGACAGTTGCTGTTCAGCTTCCAAATACAACTGAGAAAAGATTGGTCTGGGAACTAAGTTGTTTGAGCGGAGAGAAGCCTCAATAGAATTATGCAACACTTCTTCAAACCGTGTTGTCTTGAGCTGACCAGCGTAAGAATTTCCCATCTTCTCAAAGGAAAAACAAGGAGAAAAAAAAGATATTTCAATTTTACCACTCAGACTTCAATCACTGCATGTTGATGTCAGACTACAACATTTCTCATGAAAGAGAGAGACGCTTCATTGTCCACAAAGAAAGGCAGAGGAAAAAAACATTGACTGCAGCAGTCACTGAGCAGATCCTGCTGGTAAATTACAGGAAGTTATCTAAAAGTAACAGCTTTCTGTAATTCAGCAGAAAGGCAGCAAGCTTTGACACCCTTGTGAAGATGTGGTTAGAAATCTCATTCAAGTAATTCCTTGACCACAACTAAGGAGATGCATTTTCAGTAGTCAGCAATCTCATCTGTTAAACAGCCTATTTTACATGATTTGAACAGAATAAATGTTAAAGGATCTGGAGAATAGCATAGAATTACCTTTGAGTGGTCCATCATGGCTTAAAACTTAAACTTACAGCAAGAGCAGTGCAACACGTGTTTTAGAGCTGCTGTCTCATAAATAATGTAGCATTTCTCTACCACAGATAACATGAAATATGGCTTTTTCTTCTAACCTTACACAG
Source organism: Forpus xanthops (assembly GCA_032466535.1). Taxonomy (NCBI): domain Eukaryota; kingdom Metazoa; phylum Chordata; class Aves; order Psittaciformes; family Psittacidae; genus Forpus; species Forpus xanthops. The sequence continues at coordinate 35,028 of JASSUY010047741.1, forward strand.
TATTTTTCCCCGTAAACATGCATATTTTAATTATTTATTTTTAGAATAAGGCATTATCTATTATCAAATTATCATTTTGATGTTGCATTTGATTATCAGAACTTTACTACTAGTTAAACTACATAATTTACTGATTCTGCCATTGAGGGGTCAGCCTATTCCAGCTGAGTATCCCACATATTTAACTGCCATTTCCTTTTGACACTGAATACAATGAGTGGTATAACCAAAAGCCATGTCAGCTTTCTTTTCCTATTACAAAGTAGCTCTTGCCCTGGGCCCCATGTCCTTTTCCTCCTCAAGTAACTGTGAATAGAAAGCATGAAACGCTTCCTGTTTGTGGCAGTAATTCCTAAACACTGAACAGCCCCTCCTCAGCACTGGGTTCTGCTTGGGAAATGAGCCTGTTGGGAAGCATCTTCCAGGAATCAGTCAAGAGAAAGAAAAACCACTGTAAAATCACATACTGCTCTTGATGGAAGAAGGCATTTGAAAGGAACAGCATACAAATTTGATGATTTGGATGCCATTTTATGACTTTGAAACACATTTTACATACATAATAATATTTTTGTATACTTCTTTGAATCATGTTAATAGTATAAATATTATAGTGTCATGGGTTCAGCAGCAGCAGTCATTTTTTTCTTTAAGCAGTAGCTGGTGAGCACTGTGTTTTGGATTTTTGGCT
>JASSUY010047742.1:0-20024 GCA_032466535.1 Forpus xanthops
CCGTGAAGTGGGGGGGAAAGAAGGTTGGGAGGAGTGAGTGGGCAGGCAGATTGATTTACGCCTGAAACCACGACAATCATGGAGTGATACCAGTAGCTTTGAGAATGAAACTTGGGGGGGACTTTGTGCACCAGAATGAAAGTTAAGGTGACAAGGTGAAGTTTTGAATATTTTCTGCATTTTAGAAGTAAATTTTAAATTTAGTTTCTCTTTTTCTGTATTAAGCTAAGCTGCTGCACAAACTCCACTGATTCTGCTGTGCAGTTTGCTTCATGCTGTAAAATATATTAAGTATTCCAGCCCTCTGCAATCTAAAGGGAGACTGCACTGGGATATTCAGTTTTATCTGCAGCTCTGTTTCAGTAGTGAAGTTGATCAAATGCACACTGTGGTCAGTAACAGAATCTTCTGGCTATTGTCATCCAGTTATTGCAGAATCTGTAGGCAGAAATAGAGTGGAATAGATTTGACATTAAATTAAGTAAATAAATAATAATAAAGTAAGCTGATCTGATTGTCTTTGGTATATGAGAGATCAAAATTAGGTTATCTAATGGTATTTTATGACATAAGAAATTGTGAACGAGTCCTAAATAAGATTTTTCAAATGGATTCTACTTCATCATGCAGTGAAGTTATACTAAGAGATATGTCCAGGAAATGAACTTGGACTTAATCTTTTTGGTTAATTTGCCTCCTTGGTAACAGACTTTGAATGCATTGCCACTTTTTTATTTTTAATTAACTAATTGACTTTATCTTGAACAACAGACCTGGCTATAAGCAGTGGGAATTAGGAAGTTTTAGAAATACTTAATATGCCCTTATTTAAACTGGTTTACATATATATGTAGTCTGATTCTGCATCTAAGTTTACCATCCATATAGTTTCTGTTTAGTTTATAGACAGCAGTGTCTCACACTGTTAGATTTTAGATGATACACTGCTTATGCCTCAGACTGATGCTTTGCATTATGTCTTTATTCACTTTTTGACAAATTAGGTTAAATAAAGATTACTTGAAGTTATTTTGAGGTAATCAGTGATAATTTCAGATCTGGGTGAGTTTTTTTTCTTCATTTTCAGTGAGCAGTAATAGGATGAAAGCTAGTTTTTTGTTTAGCTTTACATTGTCATAAACCCTCAAAATAAAAGTTAGTGCCATGCTTTTTCCAGAAGGCTGTATATGGCTTACTGAACTCCCTGGATGCATCTTAATGTTTATAACACTTCTGTGTTTAAGTCTTAGATGATTTAAAGGTTTTTTTTTCAAATTATAAAAATCTGTCTTTCTAGTGTTCCCTAAAATATGTACATAAATCAAGAACAAAAAATACTTTGTTATATAATGTCACCAATTACAGTTGCTTGAGAAAATACTGCAAAGTTGATTTATTGAGGATTAAATTTTGTATGGAAGAAATCTGCAGCTAGAGAATAGTTTTTGAAGTAGGTTCTTAAATTACTGATAGATTATTTCTTTATTGAGGGTGTCACTTGTGGACTAAATATGCTTTTCTGTAATGCTTAAAAGGATGTTTCATTTTCTTTTTAATACTACTAGCTGAAGTGCAACAACTGCTCTTTGAGACTTTGGGAACAGGTGAAAATTCATAATCTAACCAGGTCACTTTTGGAAAAGCAGATTTTGATGCCTGTTGATGCCTCCTACTTGTCAAAGATAGCTGCTTCTGTGATTTACTTGTTCCCCTCATCAGTAGTGTCTTGCTTTAAAGAAATCCAGGATTTGGAATATGCAACAGCTGACAGTTGGCTACAAAGGTAGGATAAAATAGGAATAAGGAGGAAGCGATGTCCCTGGCATTTCATTCTGACTGGCTGATAGACTCACAGGCCGGCTTGGGGTTCATTCACTGCTCACATCTATTGTTATCTTAACAATTAAACTTGATTAATTTTAGTATAGGCCATTTGTGTCTCACTGGACTGTTTAGTTTTAGATTGTGTCCAGGTGGAAAGTTTGCAGATTAATATAATAATATTACATACCAGCTGATGCCTTGCTATTGATTCTACAAAGAGGCTGAGACATGAATGGCTCCAAGTGTTCTGCTTTTCTACCAGTTTCTTATCTTCATGCAGGAAAGAGGGCTGTGCTGTTCTGGTGGATGAGATAGTCAGCTCATGCTTTTTACAAATACTACGCACCAATTATTTTACCATTAGCTTGTCAGTTGTATATACATACATGCAGAGATACATCTTTGCAATTATGTTGTACTATCAACAAATGCAGAAAACTGACTCTTAGCGTGGACCATGCGGTTAGAGGCGAGCATCAACTGTAATAGATTTTGACATCTTTTGGCGTGGTTACAGGAAATCCAAATTATAAATGATTTTTGATCTATCTTTTTATGGTGCTTCTGAAAGAATAAAATTTAATTGTGATGTTACTTCATTAGGCATCTTTATCTGTTTTCAAATAATGGTTATCTTCAAATTTCTGTTCAGTTTCTCTTTCTCATGAAATAATTTTGTCTCCATACAATTCACATTTTTTGCTGCTTATCCCTAATGTAAAATATAGAGAATATCTTACTACTTCATTTCTCCTTGTAAGCAAGTAATTTTTTTTTCTGGTAAATGTCTATTTAATACAAGCAAATTAATTATTTATGTTATCCTAATTATTGCAGCAAGAAATAGACACAAATACATAAGAGAAAGAGAGAAGCTTTGTTTACATCACCCACAAAGGGTGGGGAGAATTAAAAAATGCAAAGCAGCAAAAGAAGAACAAAAGTGTCCAGAAATTTCAATACTGTCTTCAGGTGAACCTTAGCCTTGAAAAGCATTTAAGGGTTTGTAAAGGTTACCTTAAGAATACTCAGAACAGCTGAGCAGAACTGTGTGCCAAGGCAAGGTTTTTGAATACTTTTGCAGAAGTCAAGTCACTATTCACAATGAGGAATTTTCTAAATACCAGCAAGACTTTGAAAAGAGAGAAAAGTAGTGCCTATAGCTTAAGATGTAAAGTGAGAGGAGAGAAAGAAAAAGGCATTAAAGAATACAATCTGTCTGAAATTTCCATAGAATGACACTAAGCATTGGAGCCAGTAGAAAGAATTCCCTTCAAAGACTTAATTACGTGTGTTTTTTTTAAAAACCAAGATGACAAGATCATAGAAGTCAGCAGTGATATTCCAAGATCAAACAAGAGCTTGGAGTTCCTCATGATTATTACAGCTTGTTGTCTTAGGAACAATGAAACAGTTAATGTGCAACAGGCCAGCTCTTATGAAGTGACCATTTATTTAGAACATTTATTTAGATGGCAAATGTGTGGTATAAGGAAAGTAAATTTCCAGAATGGCTGCTAGTGTCACCTAACGTATTGAATGTTGCCTTTTAGTTTTTATGAAAACGCCTTTTGCCCAATTCCTGGTGGTACAAATTGGTGATTCTGTACTTAGCAGTTTTATCATAGAGCATATTGGGTGCAAATCTGATTCCCTTGTCTTCATGGTACTCCTTTATACTCACATTAATAATCATTATAACACAGTTATTACTCCGGTCTTTTTCACTTTCAAATGTAAACCAAAAGTATTCTGCCTTATTTTTCTGGTTTGCAGAGTGAATGGAGAGCTAATATTGCCCATGAAAGTGTTGCTAGGTTGACAGCATTTTGAAATTAAGTTCTCTATCCAAACTGAAAGGTGACCTGTGTAAAGGCCTGATGTTTAGTTTATGAAGACCGATCTGTTCAAGTTGTCCTGTGTCATCAGGTTTTGGAAGGACTGTTGAGAATACTAATAGAAATACATTTGCAAAACATTGTACACATAGGCAAAGCCATAAAATTAACATCAGTGATGTCAGATTGCATGCCGTAATAGAAACTTGACTATTTCCAAGTCAAACTTCTGAAGAAGCTTTTTTATTCTTTTGATCTGAATCAGGTTCTGCCCCGTCTCAGGCTGAGTTTCTTTAGATGTCTACATCCACTGTGTTTGTATTGGGGCATAAAGATAACCCTCGAAGTATAGGGAACCTTTCATATTCAGGTACTTGTGGTGGGCAGAACAGTTCTGTCATGCATTGTACTGGGGAAGAGTTTACAGTCTGGTTTTCTACTGTAATGCTATGTTTCTTGTCACCTAATGAGAAAAAAAGTAAAACTTTACTTCCTTAGGGATGTTATTCAGATATTTAAGTACCAGTGATGAAGATTTGTTACGTTATTTTAAATGAGAATCCTAAGATATAGTATGATCATTTTAAGGGTGATTCATAATTTTTAGCATCCTGTCCCATTTTATCTTGTCTGTCTGCAGGTTAATGTACTTTCACTTTTCTCCATAGAAAAGACTATTAAATTCATTACATAAATACCAAAAAGGACCAACCAAACACCAGCCAGGCAAACCAGCTCTTCTTCTGTTAGTCAAAAAGGCGCACCTGAGAAATGAAGTCAAAAAACACACACAAAAAGTACAGCTATGAAACTGAGAGTTGAATAATAAAATACTTTTTCTGATTCTGGCTTGAACATAACAAATTAGAGGTGTTGATTTTGTGAGAAGTTTCATCTGGATTAGGCTTTGCCTTGTACTCCCACTTTTATATTCTGTTGGACAGCAGAACAATAATTTGCTGTGTAAAACATAATAGTAGGGTCTATGCCTCTCTGGATACCCCCATGTGGCAGAGGAAATCTGGTTGTTAGCATATCAAAAGGCTTGGTGAATTTCCTCAGTTTATATACAGAGTTAAATCAACAGAACTTGTTAAAACTTCCTGCTATTTCTATTCTTTTTTTTTAACTAAACTTAGGAATCCTGTAACATTTGAGACAGCGTTGTTTCTGCTTTTAAAACTTGAAAGGAAAACGTCTAGACTTTTTTTTTTTTATGCACAGAATATTTAATTTCCTAAAAACAAAATCCCCAACTCTCCTCAAGTTGCTGCTTTCTTTCTGGAGGTAACTGCCCACTTGAGATTGGATGTGGCTTTCTTGATGCAGTTATAAAGGTTTAGAATCTCTCATGGTAGTGTTTTTGTTTCTTTGCATAACAAAACCTATTCTGTCAAATTATCTGTTGTGTAGAAGCACCTACAAATAACACTGTGTTCAGCCTGTTAAAATCCCGAGTCATATTCTGAAACTCTAGCTGATTTGTGGTTTATATCTGTGTTTTTGAAGCTTTCATAAATGCATGGGGTTGGGGGAAGGTGATAGTTGCAGTATTCTGGGCCTGCTGACCAGCATGTTATGCTGTTGGACATCACTGCTTTTAACAGCCATCAGATACACATACAACCCCTCAGTCTCATGGAGCACAGTAGGTTTCTGTCCCCAGAAATAAAGTGAAACAATTGCCTCCTCAGTGATACTTTTACTTTTTCTCAGTGTTAGCAAAGAAGTGAAAAGAAGATGAGGCTTGAAAATAACATGGTTAAACTGATATGTATTTATTCCATATTTTTTTCTTGATGTTTTTCCCTTTTTCTTGTCTCTTTTACTTGATTTAAATTTCTGTTTTCTTGGATTCCTTGAAGCAGAATAAAACACACCCTTAAAAAATGGATTATTATATATGGGAAGAAGAGACAAAGTTTTAAATAAAAATGACTTCCAAAATAATGTTTTGTACAAGCACTTATGTCTCAGCAGAAAGTACTTTTACTGTGAAAGGGGAACAGAAAGATTTATTGGCTGAAACAATTCCCACTGTCATGTGGTATATAAGAATTAAATATTTATACCTGCTCACTGGGATAATAAAACTGTATTCAATTATGTTGTAGACACTACCAAATGATTGTTGAGGGCTCTAATAACATTGCAACTTATACATAGTATAAACAATACATGAGAAAACATTACGGGATAATAGTCTCTGGTCCATAGAATTTGCTTGTTTGTTAAAAAATTTATTGAGACAGGTGGCAACAGCTATAATAAGTCTGTGGTCGTTATAAATGTACATTTCAGATGTGTTCTGTTGATGGTAATCTCAAAAGCTGTAATGGTTTGGGGTTGCATAACAGACCATGGTTGCCCTTGTGACTGGCTCCAGCCTTACAAAGTCCTAGAAATGCAACAGCATTTGTCTGTTTCTTTAGCCACGCTATTGTAATAAAAATCTCGGTTATCTCCTTTGTAAATACAAGTAATTAGTCATTTCACAGTGGGACTGTGCAGTGCAGGTACCTTTCACACTCCCTTGCCAGTTACACCAGAATGCTGTGGGGCTCCAAAGGTGCTAGAGCCCCACTGGGACGCTGTTGTGATTTTGGCTTTGATTCACTTGGGGAATTTGCACCAGCACTGTATTTAGATATGTGAGAAATCTCACTGACTTCAGCACATAACTTGCTTAACACCTTTGTCAGAGCACATCTGTAGTCCGAAACACAAAGCAGCAGCATCTTTTAAGCATCTTTCCTTGTAAATTTATAATTCCTCTAAGATTTGTTCACTGAAGGCATATCTTTGTCAGAAATTATTCCCTTTATTTCTTCTGGGACTGTTCTGTTTAACTTTGTCAGCCAAGGAGCTCCAGCTGTGTCATGACAATTCTGTAATTAGCTATTGCTAGCAATAACTTTGCTTTCAGATGGAAGAGCACTATTAACCCTTGCTTTTTTCCCTTCTGCCTTATTTTTCTTTTTCTTATCTCTGAGGTGTTGTACATTCCTTTGCAAGCAGTTGTAAGCATTAGTAATCAAAAAGCAACAGAGCACAGCATTTGTCAGAAATCCCATTGCTTCCAAACTGTTTCTGTAAATGAATCCATTCCTGTGCGAGTGTGATTATTTTCAAAGCTTTGTCTGAGAACTGGATTTTTTTCTCATTTGCTCTCAGTAAATAGATCCATTGGTCCTTAATAACTTAACAATTATTCTGCTAATTGTCATCTTTCCATTATTAAGTTAAAAAATGTGCCATCAGATTGACAGGTTTGTGTTACATCACTATGACTTGACTGCATTGAACTATTTTAAACAGCAGCAATGAATTTTGGCAAATAGAAATATTTTCCTACTTATGTTAGTCAAGATTCTGTAGTAAGTGGAGAAAGTGGGAAAATATTAGCATTGCCTATCATCTGGGCTACATGCCAGCATGGATAAAAAGTAATTAAAAGATAACAGTGTCTAAAACCAAACTGTAAGCCTAGCTAAAGCAAATCAAAACTAAGCAGGTGAGTCTTATGAATGGTATGCACATTATAAGTTAGTAGAATATTGGTTTTTATCCTTAGTTTCTCTGAAGGAGTCAGTACTCTATGTGACATGTTACTTCTTGTAGGACCCTGATGCTTCTTAATTTTGAACTTCGATATAGTATTACTGTATTATGTCATAATTTTTAACTTTCTTTTCTCTGTTTCTCATAATTGCCCTAGTAAAATAGTGTGGGGTTTGCTGAAGGAACTAGGCTGAAGTGCAGCATGGTAAAAACAAGGGACTTTGTGTCTAGGAAGAGACTAGTTCATTTTCTTAAGACATGAATCAGTGATTAGAATTTTGTGTTAATTGACAATAAATTAAGTAAAATTACTCAAGTCATTACTGGTTTGCCTGCAACATGTATTCTTTCATGATGTTTGAGTAAAAAACTGCCACAAATTTCAAAATTTTTAATGCTGGGTATTTTTTCCATAGAAATGTCTCATTTCAGATCAGTGTTTGAATAAGAGGAAGGAGTTCAAGAGAGGCAGAACAGACCCTGTTAAACAGATCTAATATGACAAAAAGAAAAATGATTTATTCTGCTTAGCATATATCTAGAAGACTTTTATTCTTGCATTATTTTGCATCAGTAATAGAATGTGCTTCCCTGCATTGAGAAGGATGCTAGTAGGGGACATTTGGGCCACCTTTAGAAAGCAGTCTTCTCAATGAAGTCAGCTATTCAATAATAAAGATGCTACAAAACACTTGAGATCCTAAGTGCTGCTTATCATTCATTTAAAAGCAGTCTGGTGTTAGAAAGTTTGAGATGTTATAATTCCTTAGAAATGAATCATGTCAACTGGATCCCTGAGTACTTTACCAATTCGGAACGTAAACCTGCTAATTTTGTTCAGTTTATTTTACTAATTGTTACATGGAAATTCCATAGTTCCGCTTGTGACCTGTGGAGTAACTATTTCAGACTGCTGCAGTATAGGACAGGGGGTCTGTTCTTCTCAGGCTGGGTGAGTAAGCACTGATGTCAGTTTGTACTACTGGTGGTTTTGCCAGGGCAGCCATCTTTGGGATTTGGGATTTGTTGATTATTTTTTTTTTACCTTTAGATTGCTGAAATAAGAATTATTTTTTTTTTTTGCGTTCTCTGTAATGAACACAGGCTATGAAGCTCAGGAGAAAATACCATCCTTTTTCCCCATGTATTTCACCAAAAGGCCAGATCCAATTGCCACCTCTGTGTGAAAAAAAAAAAGCCCATATTTGAACCTGCTACATAGAAAATTAATGCCAGCTAGCAGGAGGAATTAATCTAATTCTAGGAAAGTGGGATGGACGTTTAAAGACATTAAAGAAATGGACATAAAAGATGGAGAATAGACATTCCTCTGGAAATGTATAAAGGCCACAAAGATACTCCAAGGGCTAGAGCACCTCTCCCATGAAGACAGGCTGAGAGAGTTGGACTTGATCAGCCTGAAAAAGGTTTTGGAGAGACCTTAGAGCAGCTTCCAGTGCCTAAAGAGGCAAACAAGAAATCTGGAGAGGGGTTTTACAAAGGGGCATGTAGTGGTAGGAAAAGGGGGAATGGTCTTAAGTTGACAGAGAAGAGATTTAGATTAGACACCTGGAAAAAATTCTTCACTATGATGATGGTGAGACACTGGCATAGATTGCCCAGAGAACCTGTGGCTGCCCCATCCCTGGCAGTGTTCAAAGCCAGGTTGGATGGGACTTGGAACAATCAGGTATATTGGAAGTTGTCCCTGCCCATGGCAGGGGGATTGGAATGTCCCTTCCAACCCAAACTATTCTGTGATTTATTCCCTGCTTTTTCCTTTTTGGCTTTTTCCTTTTTAGTCATTACCTGCATTCATTTATTCATTACCTTTTCCCCCCTAACCCCACACCGTAATAAGCAAAGGAATGTTTGAAGCTCTTTAACAGATGTTTTCTTGTTTTACTCAGGTGGGATATTTATGATGCATTAGTCTCCTTACTTCCATTTTATTTTGGCAGCTACATTCTAAAGTAATTAGCACACTAGAGAAATCTTCAAATAAGAAGTACATGGGCAACCAGTGGTTAAGTGTTTGATAGCATATTGCAGAGTCCATAGTGACTGAAATATGAAGCTGCAGCAGGCTTGCAATCACCACATGTGGCATAATTGCATATCTGAAACACTGGCATGTTATTGATACGAATTTTCTGTTTGTGCAAGTTTATAAAGGAAACACCAAAGACTTCTTAAATTGTGAATAGCAATTTTGATAAATTATATTATGCTAGCTAACTAATATGTATATCATGTTGTGAGTAGACTGTCAAAATTGACTGGAAGCATTTAAGTAAGTGTGTGTATATATTTGTACATATGAGTGTGTGCCTAAGATTCTGACTTTAACAGCTAAAATGGATAGAATTACATTTTACATAATGATGGTACAGAGTAAGAATACGGCAAACCAATTTAAAATTTATACTGATAGATGATTTTCTTCTAGAACATTTTGTAGTAACTTATTCCTATCAAGCATTTATCTATAGCATTACATCTGCAGTATTTGCCTTCCAAAAAGTAGAAAGTTTTGTTTCATACTAAAAGCTAGAGTGCCCTTTTGTACTAGGCCATTGGCATATACTTTGAAAGAGATGCAAAGAAACAATTTTTTCTTCATTAATCATGGTAAAAACAGAAGCTTTTCACCCTAGTGATGAGTTGTATAACTAAAAGACAGCAGGAATCTTCACACTCTGCAGCCTCTAACACACTCCAGAGTTAGTTAATGTATCAGTGTCAACCTTGAACTATTCTCTCCAGGGATAGTATCATTATCTTTATAAAATGTAACCGGATGGTGTTTGTCTAAAGTGGTAAAATTTAATCTCAGTTTTGCAATAATTTTTTATATGCTCATGCAGTCATCTCTGCCATTTGGTGAATAATTTGTTTCCTTAAGTTGTGTTATTTTTATATGAAAGTTAGGCCTTTGTGTTTGCTTGGTTTTGTGCTAATGGGTTGGTTTTATTCTGAATGCAGCAGAATGTTTTGGGGAAGTAAGGCTTATGAAATCATGTTACTTAGTATTTCTGCTATGTCTGTGTGGATATGCCTCTGCACTGGGTGAGTGTGTTGACAGGAGATTTCAGACATTTTAAATAACTTTCACAGTTCAAATTCCTGCAGATTTCAGGAAACTCGTGGCCATACTACCAAGAATTACTGTCTAAGCCCATCAAATGAGGGTAAGCTTGCAGGATGATTTTACACTCCAGTGAGCATCAAATACTACATATGGGGAACATAAGTATCAACAGTTTACAGCCCCAGAAAAGCTTCATGTACTGCTTATTCCTTTCTAGATAATGTTGCTTTTTGTGGCTTCTTAGTGGCTAAAAGTCAAAAACACAGCACTTGCACAAGCCACTAAGAAGGAGAAAAATGACTGCTGCAGCTGATTCCCAGGACAGTCATGAATTGGTATATTGTTAGAGACAAGGCAGAGGTGTTTCACTGTGAATCTGACAAGCAAAAATATTATTTTGGACTTGCTGGTCATTTGCTGCACTGGAGCTTTCCTTTAAACCCAGGGACTCATTCAGCTGCTGGAAATATACTGGGATAGAGGAAATAACATAATAAAGGAGCCTAACTGGTAGGTGATCCAACAGGACAGATGCTCTGCTGGACCTTACACTCACAAACAAGGGCTTGTTGGGGATGTAAAGGTCAGAAGTATCCTTGGCTGCAGTGGCCATGGGATGGTGGATTTTAGGACCCTGAGGGGACCAAGCAGGGTTAAAAACGGGTTCACCATCCTGGACTTCAGGAAAGTAGGCTTTCGCCTCTTCTGAAGAAGAAGGATTTGCTACAGTTTGCAACTGGGACAGGTCTTACCATCAGGGCAAGGATCCTCATGCTTCTCAGTGACAGTGAGGCCAAAGCTGGAGTACTGTGTCTAGTTCTGGACTACTCAGGATAAGAGAAGAGGGTGCACCTGAACAGAATCAAGGAAAGGGCCACAAAGATGCTGAAGGTTTTTGAGTATCTCATATAAGGAAGGACTGAGAGAACTGGGACTGCTTAGCCTGGAGAAGAGAAATCTCAGGAGAAAACTTAATCAATGTGGGCAAAAATTTGAAGGAAGGCTATAGAGAAGATGGTGTCAGACTCTCTTCAGTGGTCCGTAGTGACAGGACCAGAGGTAGCAACAGGCACAAACCGAAATGCAGCGGGTTTCCTCTGAACATCAGGAAACACTTTCCCACTGTGAGGGTGACTGAGCACTGACACAGGTTGCCCAGAGAGATTGTTGAGTCTCCGTCCTTGGAGATGGTCAAAAGCGATCTGGATATGGTCCTGGGCAAGCAGCTCTGGGTGGCCCTACTTGGGCATTTAGGTTCAACTAAATGACTTCCAGAGGTCACTTCCAACAATATGTCACTAAGATGGGAAGCAACTTCAGCATCCTCTGAGAAGTGAAGCAACTTCAAATCATATAATGGTTATGTAAAATTACAGCTACATAAAAATAATATGAAAAGATAGTTGCTATACATTGGTAGAAGGAGTGCACAGTAAGTGCTTGCTGTTTTGTTAAAAGTGTGTAGAAGATAGCACAAGCTTTGTGGCAGTAAGTGTTGCAAGCAGAGCTGTTCAGATTCTGTTTTTATGTAGGATATGAAATTGTCAGCTGAAGGAATATAAATGCTAAATCTGAAACTGGACACATTTGCTGGTTTAAGACTTAAATTGTGCCTTTTATCACGAGTCCATTTAACACTGAAGTTATTCATTAGTGTGGGATTCACCTTCCCTTTCCATTTCCTGAATTATAGAGATAATGGGATTGATTCTGAAGTTATTTAAGTGTTGTTATAAGTTAGAGGTGTGTCAAGTAGAGTTAATGATGTTATTACATTCATGTTAGTGAAGTGAGAATCAGTAAATTGAGTATAGGGAAAAGTGCAGTAGGCTAAGAGAGCAAAGGCTGAAAAGCGGGATAAATCTTGGTAGTGAGAATGTAGAATTAAAAAGATGTATCATACGGAAGGCAATATCACATGATGTAGCTCCTCCAGTTTGTTGGTTCCTAAAAATTCTCAGTATTTCCCACCTGACTAGTGATTCCTATGCACTGCGTACGACACCAGGCTAATTTGTGTTCTATTAAAAAAAAAAGTATTTATATAAGCAAAATTGTAACAAACTGGGCTTTCAAAGCTGTTCATCTCATTTCTTTGGTTAGTACATTTACCAGTGGTGTTCATCATTCCCAGTGCTATAGCTTTTTATAACTAATCATGTAAATAGTGCAAATATTAATGAAATAATGCTGCTGGAGAGAAAAAAAAAATGCATTAAAAGATAACAGAATCCCGTCTGGTCAATGGTCAGTAGACAATAACCTCATTCCCAAAAGATCATTGTTGTTATTTTGTGTCTTAGTGTCTTATCAGTTCTCCGTGGTAGCAGGTTTTCTTGTCATCCTCTTCCAGGCATGATTCCTCTCCTTCATTATTTCTCCCTCCTGTTAGGGTTTTGCTCTGCTTTTTATACACCTGCTAAATCATTTCCCACTCTCACAATCAACACTTTATTATCTGACTGCTAAAAAAGATATTTAAGATACATTCATAGTGTGCAAAATAATATTTAAACTTGTTCTCTCAATTGCATGCATAAAAATAGCTTACCTGGCCACTTCATTGCTGAGAAAACTTGAAGCAATTTTTTCCTTTTTAAGCACACTATGCCATTTATATCTTTAAGTTGCAGTAAATACTGTTTCATTCATAATTTTCCAATATATGCATAAAAAGCAATAGTTGTTCTTCAATTACTTAGAAGTACCAATGGAATAAAGACTGTGCAAGTCTCTTTTCATAGTATTTGTTTTAAATTTTAACTTGGCACATACAAATGTATCAAGTCATTGTGTATTTGGAGAATAGTGGTAATTTTTTCAGTTACTTTGGAAAACTGAAGGGTAGATGTAATATTAGCCATGCACATAACCTTACTAACACTTTAGTAAGACTATTTTAGACTCTTTTCCCAGTGTGACTAAGGGAAGGGATGATGATAAATAACGGGCATGCAGAAGGCTGAATTCTTCTAACAACTCTAGTACATAAATTGGGGGTGGTTGGTTTGTGGTTTGGTTTGGGGGGTTTTAGTGTGTCTCTGAATGCTTAGTGGCAAAAGCTCTGTCATGGTTTAAGCCCAGCTGTAAATCAGCCGCACAGTTTGTTAGCTCCCCCGCCCCCTTCTTCCCTCCTCTCCCAGAGGGATGGGGAGGAGAATTGAAAGAATGTAGTTCCCACAGGTTGAGATAAGAACAGTCCAGTAACTAAGGTATAACACACACCACTGCTGCTACCACCAACAATAATGATAAGGGAAATAACAAAGAGAATACAACCACTCACCACCCACTAACTGATACCCAGGCCAACCCAGTAGTGAACTCCCTCTTCCAGGTGACTGCCCCCAGTTTATACAGTGGACATGACGTGCTGTGGTATGGAATACCTCTTTGGTCAATTTGGGTCAAGTGTTCTGTCTCTGCTTCCTTATGGCTTCCCCTTCTCCCTGGCAGAGTGTAAGACTCAGAAAGTCCTTGGTCAGACTAAGCATTTGAGCAGTAGCTAAAAACATTGGTGTTATCAGTGCTGTTCCCAGACCAAAAGTCAAAAACACAGCACTGCACCAGCCACTAAGGGGAAAAACGAGTGCTAGTGCTGAATCCAGGACAAGCTCCCTTTACTTTACTTGCTGCCAAGTCTTGGATTCTGAGAGAAAATCTGGGTAAGTTTGTTTCAGCAGAGACTTCTGTGCTGCTGTCAGCATGAATCTGTGTGAATGCTGATGAGGACTGCAAACTGGCAGGTTCACTGACAGCCCATTGTGACTGTGTGACTGATTTTCAGATGGTATCCAGGAGAATGTGGACTTGTGTTTAATTCCTGAGGAGGCAGTTTAAGATTCATCATTAGTTCTAAGTCCTAGATCTGCCAGGAGATTCCTGAGATGGATCTGTGCCTTCAGCCCTGGGGGGATCATTCAGTGGAATATATTGTTTTGGCCCTAGTAGGGTTCTGGTCTAGTGACAGATCTACACTTTGCAGCTGTATTGGAGAGCACTAATGGAAGAATCAACACAGATAAAGGTGGTTTGTTTATATGGTTCATTATAAGGGAGTACTGTAGGAAAAGATAAAGCATTTTGGGGTCCAATTTTCTGAAAATTCAATATTTTATTTCTCTTTAATAATAAAAGTTGTTCAATTATATCTTTGTGGATTGAACACATCCAGTTTTATAATTTAACCTGAGATATTTTGAATTGTCCAAAGAAAACTGCAGAGATTAAGCTAGTGAAATTCAGTTGTGGTATCATTTGCTATGTCTTACCATGACTTTGGGATAGTCATGAAGTTAAAACTGTTTCCGTTAATATGATTTTCAAAAGAAGCAACTGTGTGAGGCTTAGCACCACAACCAGTTCCCACCAAGAGCAATGGCATTCCTAATACCTTCTTTCACATATTAACTTCCTGGGGTTTTTGTGTTGTCTGTTGTACTACTACATTTTGTACCTTAACATCATATATTCTTTAAAATATCTAATGAGATGTTTTTATTAGACAGAAATAGAAACTCTTCTGGTAGCATTGCATTGAAATTATTGATTGTCCAGATCGCCTGCTTGAGGAACGTGAAATATAAAGTGAATACATCTCATAGTTTTATATTCACTTTCTAATGACCTTGTTTCCTCAGGCATATAAAACTTTACATGTAAAAGAAGAGACAAGTAGAGATTTTCAGAAAAATTATTTTTCACATTTGGAAATCTAGTGTGGGTGAGATAGTTTTTCTTTTGCAGCCTTTTTTACAATAAAGTCACTCATAAGTATTTATAGAAGCATTCTAAATTGCCTTGCCAGATTATGCATAAGAGTTCTGGGTAGAAATCTGCAACAAAAAATAAATAGGTGGTTTCTTGTGGGAAGAAATATTTTTATGATGTTAGATTAAAAGAATATTTTTTTTTAATTCTAGCCAGTTTTGTAAATTGTTTCACTTACTTGCAAAACATAGGTTTTTTTAGGCTTGAAAACCTGGCTGTGAGGCGAAAATGACTGCAAGGTGTCAGAATGATTTAATTTCTCCTTAAACCCAAAGTGCTATCTGCTTCAACTTTTCTCATATTCAGAGGCTCTTGAAGCCTGCTTGCTTAACTAGTGCATGAAAAACTGTGATACAAGTGGGTTGTTTTTCTTTTTAACTATTCATTATTTATGAAGTGCAGAGAAAAATAGTTACAAATGATTGCTTCAGGGGATTTCCTGCAGCTATACTATTTTGTCCAAAGGATTTAGTCATACTGGTTTAATTCCAATATGAAAAGTTTAAGGCTTCTCTTATTCTGACCTACATTTAAATAAAAAGATACCAGATGTCTTTATATGTGTGATATATATATATATATATATATATATATATATACAGGATAAGTATACTGGTGGAAGAAAAAATCCCCCCTTTGTCTAAGATTAGCTTATGTTATATGCCAATCATTTCTTATCTTGGCAATATTTTCTTATTTCACCTTTATTGTTGCTTGAACACAAGTAAACTATGTTGCAGCAGATAACTGTGTATTCTAAATGCACTGTGTTTGATGTATGCTCTGTAAGGTTTTTACCTAGCAAGTGCTGCGTCCATTTTCAAATAAGTTTCTGAAAATAGATTTTGAATTCTGTATTTTTTTCTGTCCATTAAGAAGAGTAATTCCTGTCCATAGGGAAGAGATAGATGTGGGATTGCCTGCTCCCCTATGTTGCCAAGAGCTGGGAAAGTATCGCTCTGGCTCTGTGATTTTCAGTAGAAGACACTATACTGAGCCCCCACGTGACAACTATTTCATGTAAAGCACAACATTCAACTTAGTCAAATGGTTAAAATCTTATACTCTTAAATGAGTTTTAGTTTTCAATCATTATTTATATGGCAGATGTCCTTTATGCCAGTCATAGTATAAATTGCAAGACAAGTGTACAGTGAATTACAGTTCTCCTGCATGTTTCAACTTTAAAAGAATCCCTCAATGAATTGGAATTCCAGCTCCTATTTGTGTCTTAAAAAGGCTTTTTGTAAGTAAGGCAAAATATCTGTTTTCTCTCTATCTTCTGAAGTCAAGGAAAAAAAATAAGTGGCTTCACAAAATTATGTAGGAGGGTTAAGGGTCTTCTTAGAGTTATGAAGCCAGAGATTTAGCTTGCTGCTGAGGACAGATTTTCTCTGACTATAAAAGTTTTTGCTTACAGCTGCAGTATGTTCCAAAATAAAATGGGCCAACTAGGAAACTGCAGGAACAAAACATGAACTGTGTTTGCCAGGAAGGTAGTAGCCTGATTATATTGAGACCTAATCTTTACCAGCTAACAGGTATGGCAGTTGCATTATAGGTGAATGTGGAGACTGAGAAAGTACGTGGTAGCATCTGTCAGCAATGTACAGCCAGACTCAGATCAGATTTTAATTTTATCAATGAATACGATTGTCAGAAGAGTTAGGATAATCCCCAGAAAGTTAACACAGTCTATCTTGCATGCTTCTGAAGCCAGAGTTATGACCTGTACCTAACTATTTTGCAGAATTTTGATTGGTTTTGGTGAAAACAGCAAAGTAAGAATCTAACTTTGCTTCATTTGCTTCATTTTAGCAGTTTGTTGTTCGAGATACAGTCTATACATGAGACTGAAAATTATCCTGCTTACTTGAGAATTAATTAATCTGTTCAAATACGGTGTATGTCCTCTGTTTTGCAATAAATTATGACAGACTGATGCATTTTCCTGTTCAATTTTGCTCTTTTTTGGCTGTCAGTAATATGATCATACACTTACATAATGAGACCCTGAGTCAGCTGGATCTTTTAAGTGGGTTTAAATAGACCTCCTTATAGAGCACTCCCCAAAGGCTTTTGATGTTTTTTTAAATGACAGGTTCTATTAGAACTAAAACTAGAATACTTAGGTTTTTTAATGGAAGATTTAACGCAAATAAGTAATAAACAAAAGGGGTTTATATACAACCCTTCTGTCTTCTATGTCCTTAGAGATAGGTCCTTGCTTACAAATTTGTTTTCAGATGGTGACTTTCTAAGTTGCAGCAAACTTTACCATGTTCCCTTCAGCCCATGTGAAGTTCTCTGTTCGCCACTGAAACCCTCCTGGCAGCTCCTCACTCATCACTGTGGTTTTTGTGGTTCTATTGAAGTGGCTGTTTCCCTGCTGTGATTTTTTGCCTACCCATTCTGAACTTGAGCACCATCCTTCCCAGTGAGCATGCATGATAATGCCCAAGGGTTGGAATTTCTTTTTCTGCAGGGGGCTTCCACCCAATCATGTCTTTTTTTAAAGTAGCATAAATTGTAAACTGTAACATACATTCTGTCACAACATTTTTCTTCCTATACTTTCAAAATCAAGACCTAACCCAAAAGTCATGCCATATTTTCCATACTAAGATGAACACCATTCCAGTGTCAGTGGCAGTCCACTTCCACAAGTATTCTCACAACTGTAATCCTTCAGTGATATGTTTGTCTTACACAGTCATATTTTTAAGGGGGATGAAATTGACCAAACTGTCTTTATTTTAAACTTTGCACACTGTTTTATATTGAGGCTTTGGCTGCTATTTATTATTATTATCACATGACAGTGAAGACCTAAACGCAGCTCTCCAGGATAACCTGCTTTTTTATTTCCATAGTGTACCAATATGATCTTCATCATGTGTAAGTAGTTTCTGATTGTATCCAAAAGATACATTTTGAAGATGTTCTTCACTTTTTTTTTTTTCCTCAGATTATGTTTAGTGATGCTGTGCTCTGATGAGTGAAAAAGAGCTATTTTAGGGGGGTTAGTGAATAGTCTGTGTAAACTGTGCAAAATACCAGCTTGTCCTGAACTTCTCTGTAAGCAGTTTGAATAATGCATTAGGACATGAGGATTAGGACAAGTCATTAACTTGTTGGATTGCACAGAATTTTAGTTTTAAAAAGAAAGACAAACAAAATCACAAAGAATTAGTGCGGTGCTAACTTCATGCTTATGAAGGGGCCTTCATGAAGAGAAATCACTGTTGGAAGGGGGAAAAATATCTGTACTCTGTCCACTATAGTGAAAGCAGGGTTACCCTGGGCTTGCTGTACTGTATTGTGCAACATGGTGTGGGAGAATACTCCCCCTTAACTTTGTCATCCTTGGTGATGGTATGTGCTACCAGGAGAACTGTTCAACCTTAGCCCTGTCTATCAGGTGGGAGATCACTTTTATTTTGTCCTTGAGGACATGAATGGCACATATCCATATTGTACTCTCTTCTCATTGCCCATAGAATTACTTTTTTCTAAGTAATTTAACATAGATCAAGACCCTTAACCCAAAATTCAAGTTAAAATTCTTTACTTTTGTTAAATCGTTTATCCTCATTTTGTTCACATTGGTAAGGTTATATTGAGTTCTAAATGATGTAGAGTCATTGATGGCGAGATTCCTATTTTGATACAAATAAAACTCACTGAATCTCCCCAGCATATCGATTCACTACAGCATATGATTTTATCTTTCTGTGGTGAGAATTACCTTGGATACAGCATTCTCCTCATTTGTATCATCTGCTGAGCTTCTAGCTTTTGTTTAGGAAATGCTTTCCTTACTGTGCTTAAAGAACGTCAGATCATTTTGAACTCTTAACCAGTTTCCAGTCTTTTGTGTTGCTGATTTATTTATTTTGTCATTGCTGAGTTTCCTTGTTATAACAAGGAAAATGGATACTGAGTTCAATGGGAAAATATTTTAATGTTTATTTATAAGTCTTTTCAGAGTTATGACATGCTCTAGGATGGTTTCCCAAATCTCTGTGGAATTTTACTGCTGTTACCATATAGAACTCATTGGTATATTGTGAGAACAGATTGAAAATGTCCCAGACTTAATCTTGTCTTCTGGAAATGTTAACAATGCAGAAATAAGAGTGATCTGATAAACAGTTTGTGTTTGGGACAGTACTGTAGGTTGGCAGAGGAGCTCTTTTGGCCACAAATGGTAACTATTTAACACCAGCTCTGATCTGCGACCATAAAAGCTAAGCAAATACACCACTGATAGAGCAAGAATTGGACTCCAATAAGTATGTATGTGTGTATGACATATAACTGTGTCTTGTCTTCTGATTTTAGCAATTCCTATTAGAATATTTCTTAATTACAATTCTCACTAATTCATTTTTATCTGACGCGAATAATGGATCTCTCTAAACTGATTTAGATGACAGGGATTTTTGTTGTAATTATGCAGGAAGAACCTACAATAGTTAATATTTGTTAATATCTTGTTAATCTGAAATGTCCCAGGTCCCATTTTAAGGTTTTTGTTCTTTTTTTTTTAGTTGCTTAGAAAACTGCTTGCAGTAGAAAGTTTCTTGTATATGATTATCTCTCTTCTTTCAGTTCTACCCAAAGAAGAGCTGTCTTTTGAAATTGATGTTCAATTATTTTAACAAAGATAGAAGAACCATAAAACCAGAAATGCTCTTTTATATTCTCATAAATGATTGTATATAAGACCCCAACTGGATACTGGATTATACATTTTAAACTCATGTTTTGTAGAGCAGGTGGCATAGTAAATATGAAAAATAACTTTCCAGGCAGCAGATTGAGAAAAATAGCTTTTTCTTTCCTCTCTTTTCTTTCCTTCCTTTCCCTTTCCCTTTCCCTTTCCCTTTCCCTTTCCCTTTCCCTTTCCCTTTCCCTTTCCCTTTCCCTTTCTCTTT
>JASSUY010047744.1:0-38502 GCA_032466535.1 Forpus xanthops
TGCCCATAGCAGGGGGGTTGGAACTAGATGATCTTAAGGTCCTTTCCAACCCTAACTATTCTATGATCCTATGATTTAGTGTATGGCTGTCAGGCTGTGTGTCAGTGCTCTCCAAGTCCTCTCAGAGTCCTTCAGGAATACCAAACCAAGTGCAGGAAGAACACCAAAGTGTTTCCTTCCTGTTACAAGGCTGGTTTACACAGACTTTTTAAAGTGAGTCTTGATGCACGTTCAGATCCATGTGTACTTCGCAGAAGAGCAAGTGTGGGTAGCCATACAGCAGCATTTAAGAGACCTTGAACTGGTTATCACTTGGTGGCTTTAGTAAAATATACCATGCATTCTAAGCATTTTAACAACCTAAAAAAATATTTGGACATCAAATAAAAAATTAATCCTGGAATGCTAATAGTCACACATTTTATTCTCACTAAAGATGAAATGATGGCCATCTGCTAAGGTTTTGGTCAGCCTTGCTAAAATTGTTAAATAAAAAATATTCCTAAATACAAATTTTAGGATGATGCTGGTAGATAGGAAACTTACTCAAAATGAGGTATCTCACAGTATATCACAATGTCAATTTCTGCTGTTTCAGGAATAGGTATATGTGTGTATTTAATGACAGATTTTGAAATACTCAAATTGTGTCTAAAGCATATGTGGGAAAATAGATATTTTAGTTAATTTTAAGGAAAAAATCTACATATTTTTTTGTTTTGCAGGCCCTTGAGTCATAGCACAGTCACAGCACTGCCAGTTTCCTCAAATGGTGGGCTGAGGGATAAGCCAGCTGTAACTCCATCAGCAGACACGGTGTGTTAATACGGAATTTCCTTATATACTCACTTGTTATTTTTGTATATGCATAGTTAATGATGCACTTTCGAAAACAAAAGCCTGCATCCTCGATAGTTATGTGCTACTACTCTCATCTTCTCATAGAATTTATGTGCATGTGTAGTGTGAACAAAATAGCTTGGCAAAGTGGATGCAGATTACGCCCAACCAGATCATAGCTGACAAGGGCTAGTGTATTCAGCTGGATGTGCAACTATGTATTTTGAATTTTTCTTAAAATATACCAGAATCTTCATAATATTTGGGTTTAGGGGTTTTTGATTTCTTTTGAATTTGAGATAGCTGCAAGGCTCATGCAACACATCCTTAAAGTCATTTAGGGCAGCAGGGTTGCTGGACAAATGGATCTCTCTTGGAACATTCTGTTAAGGTTTCTGACCTGATCTTTTTGAATGAGGTTTGTGCAAGTTTTAGGCCAGGTGAACTAGTGTTGTGGTTATTTTAAAATGACAGAACAAACTGAAATGAATGATGTGTCCTATGCCAGTCCTGTTTGCTTCTATGGATGTTGTCCTGCACAATTTCCTTGAAAGAACTGTAGCTTGCAGGTGTCTTATCTTGGCTCCATAAGTAATTTCACTATAGTGCCCATCAGAGTTTGAAAGTGGTTTTCTTAACATTTTTTTTGAAAATTCTTCTTGAAGTAAAGCTCCATAAATTCCGTATATTACTATTGACAAAGTATTAAAGGAAATACCAGCTGCATTTTAAGTCAGAGGTTGTAAGTAACGCTTTGATGGTAGTCACCTCTTCTTTTGAGAAAATACTTTTTCCTTTTTTTTTTTGAGAAAGTTGTTGAGAGAGCTCATGTGAAAATCCACGTTTATTGAGATCCTAGTCTAGCTGATACTTACTTTTTGGTTGGTTGGTTGGTTGGTTGTGGGCTCTTTTTCCCTGGGCTCCTTGGGGAGTGGTTGATGATTACTAGATCTTTGGCAGTATCATTTCTTACATTACTGAGTATATCTGTGTCTTTCAAGTTTTAGAATTATTTTATTTCTGCATTGTTGATCATGATGAGAACCAGAGAGAGTGAGCAGTGTAACTCCATGATGTTTTTACCTGTTATGTCTTTCATCTGCTTAAAATAGAGTGGGAGTAGTTGTTGCAGGGAAGGTTCCTAATATGGTTAAGATCCAAATCATTGTAGGAGGAGGGTTTCTTTCCTGTCCTAGGAAGGAGACTTAATTGGTCTGATATATGCAGATATGTTAATAGGAAAGCTGTTCTACAGATGAAAGTGTTAAGATATCTTTATTAAACTCCATAATGATGTATGACCAACAGGGCTCTCTCAAATTGTGGCAGTACATCCTTTCACTTTCACCAGTATCTGGTCAGATGCAGAACTGTTTCAGGTTTTTAAACTCTAAGCTTAGATTTCTCTCTAGTGTGTGTTTATTCTCTTAACACTAGTGAGGAGCCCTTTACAAATTAGAGTTGTTTGTATTTTAGTTACCTTGCCTTTTGGCAAGGTGATCTGGTTGCCTGATAGTGACAGACTTACATGGCACCATCCCTCACTCTTCGGTGTATTCCGAACTCATGATACCATTTTGCTTTTAGTAAAATAACTAGCAGTCTTTAACACTAGGTTTAATAGTGCCAGTGACAAAGACATTTCTGTATGTGCATTTGCTTTTGTGCCAATTCATATGCAAGTATTTTATTGTCTTTTCTTGCATTGGCATAACACTGGGAGTTTATTATGTTTGGATTTTTGTTGTTTTTCCCCAAGTGTTATTCCTAAATATTTTCTTTTTCTAGGCTGCAATTTTCTTGTTCTTGAATCTTGTATGTTTTGTTTGCTCTGTATTAGTCACTTTATTTTGCTTTCCTTTGTGTACTATCTTTTTTTTTCCTTTATGTACTATTTGGGGGGTTTTGCATGTATGCAGGTGTGCAAGTAAATTGCATGTATTTAACAAACAAAAATTTAGAACCGTGTTTCAGAAATATTACAATGTAAATGTGTTCAGTGTAATTCAGGTGAGCTCAGTATTTTCTGCCTATTTGCTTGTATGGAGCTGCTCAGAGCTTTGCACAGGTAACCAGTCACATCAAATGCCTCTTCGTCAAAATGGCAAATGTGTCTAGCCCAACTCTAGCCCATGTGTTCTAGTTATACAAGCAACTTCATATTCATTGACAAATCTTTCCCCAGGACAGCAAAATTACAGAAGATATTGATGAAGCTTTGGGCATAGCTATTTGTAATCTCAGCCACTTACATAATGCAAATGAGGTGGGTGAAATAAATCATTAATTATTAAATTCTGTCTTTGACTGAAGCATTTTGTTGCAAGTAGTCATGCATTAGTATGCTATTTAAACTTGCTTTTACTGCCTTCATTTTGAGATCTCTTTTGTCTTTCAACTGTTCGTGCTCTTTCTGTGAATATACAGCTTTAAAATCCAGGCTGTAGTAGTTTGTAAAATGAGTACATGAGCCTCTGTATAATTTAAAGTCAGTATGTTATTTTATGTATTTACTAGAATTATACATATGTCAGTCATTAAGTACTAAGCTTTTGTTTCAGTGAGTCAGGGTAAAATTCAGCATTTGGTTTTACTGTAGCAGCTGTGCTAACTTAGTTTTCCCGTGCCTCTTTCTGGAGTTAAAGTAGAAAAGAAATTATATGGACCACAGAAGTAATAATTTTGACAGACAAAATATGCAAAATGTGTAAATCAAGTAATGTGGTTTTATGCACAGTATTAAATATAGGAAGAATCCTAGAGTGCTGAGTGGTGCTGTTAAAAGGTTTTACTCAGTAACTTATAATTCTTGCACCAATGATAATTACTTTATTTAAACTTAACTCTTATAAAATGCACTGTGGAAAAGCTTGCAGGTCTCTTCTTAGCGATTTCTTTATGTGTGTTCTAAGATACCAGGCACAGAAGTGTTTAATGATCCAAAGCTTTAAAGCAGATTCATCCTAGTAAGTGTGGCATAACATATACTTAAAGCCTGTTTTCCATTCCCTTTCTTGTTTTATTGCAGTGGCCAGTCTGCCAGTTAAAGTTATGTTGAATATCTAAGGCATACACTAACACCATCTCATAAAAACCTACCACTTCAGCAGCTGTGATAAAATAACTCATGCATTTGTGCAGCTGGGGTCTTCCAGCAGCTTTTCAGCAAAGACAGTTGCCAAAGCAGTTCTGCATTACTGAGATTTTTTTCTTTCATAGTCTCTTCATTAAACGTAACTATAGTGACAAAACTGATGCTTACGAGATAAAAAAACCTTATTTTTATGCTGACAATGAGTTTAAAAAAGGCCAATTAGAACTCTTAGTGTGTATGGTGCTGTGTTACAATGTCAGGTTATGAAAGTGAGGCAGGGGGCTCAAGATCTATGGTTTCTTGCGTCATAGATCTAAGGACTTCAGTTGACATGAGGATCCAGACTGTGCAAACTGACCAGGAAAGGGATTAATGAGCTATAATTGATTTAAGTGACACTCCCAAGCGTCTGAAGTGGTTTGGTGTCACTCTTTCTATTAAGAGTATTGATCACTGTCTTAGTCTTTATTATTTCTCCTCTTAATTTAAAAAAAAAGGTAAGAATAAAATAATGAATGCATGTTTATTCAATACTGAACAAAACAGATGCTGAAATATTTGGAATTGAAAGTGAAGCAGGACGGCGACAAAGTTGCAGAAACTGCAGATAGAAAATTTGATGAACTTACTGCTTCTCTTCTCTCAAGGTAGTGTAGTAATCTGGTTTGTAGGATGGAGTGGTCAGTTACTTTTATCAAGAAGTTGTTTCTAGTTCAGATAAAAGAATTCTAAATAAAATTATATTCCTCATAGGGGAATATCATAATGCCTGTCTAATTTTTGTGCAGTATTTTTGCCCTTCTGTAATGGAAACTCAGAGCTGGTTTGCGTGGCTAGGAAAAAAATAGCTTATGCAGCCTCTGCTCTTTAAAAATGAAAATAGCTTTGTCTTGATGATGTTGATTTTCTAAAAGGGCTGTTTTGGGGGTTGATATGGTGGGGGATCAACAAGAACAGCAAGAATAACTGGTTTGGGTTTTTTTGTTTGTTTGTTTTTCTTGTTTGTTTGTTTATTTTAGCGAATTTTAAAGCTGGTAGAAGCCTAGTGACACTTCATTTCTTTATTTCAAAAATGAAGATTTAAAGGGTAGGGAGGTGTCGAAGCTTATGATTACAGAAAAGCCTCTGAGAGTTGGGTCTGGTATCTTAATAAGCTGAATTGTAAAAGCCAGCTGTTTTCAATTGGGTGTGTATGAAAGTATCAGGAGGCTTGAATGGAAGAAGGCTTAAATGTTGAATCAAACCAGAAATGTTTCTCCAATTGGCTTTTCACTATGAATTCTTAACTTTTGTGGCTCCTCTGAATACCGAGTTTTCCACACTTTCCACTTTTCATGGTTTGAGAAAAATTGTATGTCTGTGTGGGATGTATCCACTTCGTATTGTGGTATAATTGGCATTTGTGTGTTCAGGTTAAGTTTGTACAGCTGAGGGCGTATTAAGTTCTGAAAAATCATGTTTTTAATACAGGAAAAAGAAATTATGTGCAGACTTAGTGAAGAGCATCAACAACTACAGTGCTAGTATTGCAAAAGCTAAGGAAGTCATTGAAGAGAAGAGAAACTGCTTGATTGGTGTTGTTAGGATTGCTAAGGAGTTGAAAGTTACACCTTCTGTAAGAACCTATTGTGATCTTGCTCAGGTAATTATATTCTTTCAATGTGAAAATATATTCAAGTTTGTATCGAATGCTTCTGTGATGCATCTCACAGCTTCACTGACCAGTACTGTAGCAGTAGTGTGTTCTTACCCATCTCTACACACACACACACACACACACACACACACACACACACACAGAGTTTATATTTAGTTTTAGTCACAAATTAGGGTCTGGTGACTGATGTGAAACAAAAGAAATTGTCCCTGCCTTGAAGAGTTCACTGTCTGAAGCAACAAATGCAGTGGAGGCACCGCTCTCATCACTTTAGGAGTCTTTCGAGCCTTTCCTGTTCTAGGACTCTCTAACCTTTTCGCTAACTCCTCCAGAATAGCCACAGTCTCCTGATCCTTTTGGTCCCAGGCCTTTACTTCTGTTCTTCACCCGCATATCTGCTGCCCATAGAAACCCACACTACCTCACATACTGTATCAGACCAGTGGTCCATCCTGTAAAGTCTCCTGTCTCTGATGATGAGAGGAAAAGGTGCTTAGAGGAAGAAGTATCAGTGAGTACAGGAAGCTGAATGTTAAGGGATTTACAATTGGGAGGATATATCAGGGTCATTACACTAAATAAGTATTGCCTCATTCTGTGTAAGTTTGTGTAACACTCCCTTGAATGCCTTGATAATGCTTGTGGCAGTGTGCCTGTGTGTGTACATTTGCATTATATGTGTGTATTCCTATGCAGTGGCAGCAAGTTGCACATTTTAATATTTAAAATGAGGTATATATGAATTAGCTTAATTTTTTTTTCTAAATGTGTTACCCAGTTATTTCATTTGCAGCCTTTGTAGTCTTTGTGTTGGGAAAGACAATGGAAAACTGGTCTCATAGTTTTTTTGAAGTAGTGTGGTTTCTAGGCTGTTCTGTTCCCTGAATCCAATTGTCACGTTGCATATGAAGAAACATAGTCTTTCTCATCTGACCCAGAAAAGAAGTCTAATCCCTCCTTTTTTCTGCCATTTTTCCTCTGTCTTGCCCAGTTTGACTTTTTGGAGCTGGCACCCACCACTGTCCCTTTACTTAAGAAGTAACCATTACCTTCTTACTTAAAATCACCTTCTCAGCAGCTTTTCATACAAAAGGAAAATCTGACTTCTGCTTACATGCTAACATCACAAAATCGGTAGCCATTAGGTCTTAGCAATATAAGAAGACACAATTGAGACCTGGCTATTGCCATTAATGAGGAAGCTCCTGGGGTTTTTTTCTGTAAAATTAAAGATGTTATACTCTGGTTTTGTTATATTGTTGATAGTAGGTGCCTGTGTAATGTTTTTTGTGTAACAGAAGCTAAGACTGTACTTCTTAATTCCAGGTTATTTATAATTTGAAGTTGCCAGTTGAGGATGAGCTCTCAATAGTGAATAGGTTGGAGGAAAAAATATCTCCAAGGTTAGTAACTGGAATAGGAGGTAAATGGATGTACTGGTTATCTCAATTACAGAAACTTAGTGTAACAGTTAAGCTGCAGTAATCAAACTGCTTCACTTGCCTTTTACTGAAAAACTGCTAGTTCGGATGAACTTAAACTCATCGCTAACAATGTGGAGAAGCCCTCACCCGTAGTGTTGGGGAAAAAGCACGTGGTTTTCCGCTGTGTAAACATAACATATGCATTTATAAAATTCTTGAAATATTTCTGCCACTTTTAAACTTCCACTCCTGTCCCTTATAAGTAGAGATAAATTGGGGCAATAATAGCTTGATTTAAAAAAAAAAAAAAAAAAAGTTTCTCACCTTCAAGAAAGACTTAAATTCTTCTTTTGGGACTACTTCAGTTTTCACAAATTGCCTGTTATAACTGGACAGCAAAGCTAAGAATATGATTCTCAAAGTTCTGATAGCCTAAAATGTCTGTTAGCCTCAAATGTACTTTAGTCAATGAAACAGCTGTTTATTAGAGTACAGTAAGTGGAACAAAAAGGATATACATTTTGGACTTCAGTTAAATATTTATTGAGCTTAACTGACTGTAGGTGTGAAAACTCAGTAAGTTAATGTTGGAGTACTCTCTGCATTTGAGAAAGGAAAGGGCAAGAGTGTTGTAAATATGTATGTGAAGATAAATGAGCAACTAAATCTGTTGTTAATAGGAGTGAAAAAATGAAAATGGATTAGATAAATTACCTGTTGTTTTAGCTCTCCATTAATAGTGTGCTGAAAAATACCATGCATCGCAAACTGTCAGAGTGATTTAGGTATTCATTTCATCTTCTGTAATGTGTCTTCTTTCAAGATTCTTCCTGAACACTGATGAGATTACATCTTTGTTAAAAAATTTGGGCAGGATTGAATGGGGACCAGCAGGGCAGTAAGTATATTTTTAATAATATATATACAGTAATTTTTCTATTCTTGTAGTGGTTAAATATTTATTGAAGATTAAGTAAAAAAATATCTGTATATGCATGTAGGTTTCTAAAAATGTAAGAAACAAGGCAAAACTTCAGTTGCTTTTCTTTTTCAGCATTCCATTTAACTCCATGTTTCAGTTCCGACGAGTTCTGCTTGTGTTTCACCCAACCACGTTCCCCTGTATTATCTAAATTATCAAAATTTTATTCTGCTGGATGATTTTCAGCTTTGACTGGCATTGAATGGGACAGTCATAGAATTGTTTAGTTTGGAAAAGACCTTTAAGTTCATTGAGTCCAACCATAAACATAACACTGCCAAGTCCGCCACTACGCCATGTCCCTGAGCACCCTGTCTGCATGTTCATACCTCATGTACTAGAGATGTTTATCATTTCAGCGTATGAAAATTACTTCATGTCAGTGTAAATAACTCTCTAAAATAAAATACTGAGATTTACAGTATTTCAGTTTACAGTCTAAATACTGATTTTTGTCAAATGCCAAAAAAATTTACTTAAGCTGACATTTAAAAATTAAGATTATTAGTGCCTTTATTTATATTTTCCTGGAGTCTTTAAACTAAAGAAACTAGAACTTGAGAAAGTAGAATGGAGTTGCTGTTAGGGCTGTTGTAATTAGCATTGCATACTGTAATATTTGAAAATCCAGTAGATTACAGTGAAGAGTAACTGTACAAAAGCACCTGACATCCTTTTTTAGTTTTAATGTGAACTATCTGTCTCATTAACAATTCTTGAAAAGAGTTTGTGTTTGTGCCTGTGGCCTCTGACCATCTAAGCAAGGGTATTGAGCTATGCCCAAGAATATGTGTTATTTCTGTGCCAATCCTTAGGTTTCAGAATCATATTGCCGGTTCTGTTGTCTTGGTATTCAAATATTTTTATATATCTAGATGTATGTGTATATATTTATATATTGGAGGACCACAAGGGTAATCAGGGGACTGGAGCACCTCCTGTATGAAGACAGGCTGTTCAGCCTGGAGAAGAGAAGGCTGCATGGAGACCTCATAGCAGCCTTCCAGTATGCGAAGGGAGAGCTATAAGGATGCTGGGGAGGGATTATTCATTGGGGACTGTAGTGAGAGGACAAGGGGTAACGGGTTAAAACTTAAACATGGGAAGTTTAGATTGGATATAAGGAGGAAGTTCTTTATTGTGAGGGTTGTGAGGCATTGGAATGGGTTGCCCAGGGAAGTTATGAATGCTCCATCACTGGTGGTGTTCAACGCCAGGTTGGACAGAGCCCTGGGTGACACGGTTTAATGTGAGGTGTCCCTGCCCGTGGCAAGGGGGGGGGTTGGATCTGCATGATTATAAGGTCCTTTCCAACCCTAATTATTCCATGATTCTGTATTTAATATAGTTTATTTCAACCAGCTGTTACAAAGTGTTTTCTTAACATAGTGATGTGTGTTTAATAAAACTTCTACTTTGACTTACATGCTTTTGGGAAAACCAACTGGATTATATTAATTTGTCTCCAAATGTTTTCCCAAAAACAGTGAAGATAATGGACAACACGCTCGTACCTTTGATGGCAACGAAGAAATACGAGACTGTCATAGTCAGTCCTCTGTACAGAGTATTTTTCCAGCATGTAACAGAGAAAGTAAAATAAAGGTTCTTGCAAATAAACTCAATGTTCACAAAAAAGTGGGAAATGCTCAAGTAGAAGAAACACTTCCTATGATACACAAGCAGAGTACTCCTGTTCTACCCAAGACTCAATCCAGCCCTGATGTCATAATAGAAGAAATATTTGAAGATGACCTGGAAAGTAAGTTTTTAATACTGGATGCGTTCAGTGTTCCGTTCTTGAGCATAATGTTATTTATGTGGCTTATATGATGTTGTGTGTTTGTAGTTATACTTGGCTTATATGAATTCATCAATGGTGCCTGTGTTTCACTTTATCATCCTTTGAGCTAGTATAATTTCTTTTTTGTCCTATTTCAGCTTAGCTTAATGAAAACTCTCTCACAAGTTTGCTCAAAGAGGGGTGATAAATTCCTGTGTTTGCCTGGATGTTTCTCTTTGACTCTTAGTTATTACAGTCCTTCTCAGAGTTTCTGGCACTGGCTGGAGAATGCTTTTCTGGCAGTTCTTTGGCTTCCGGGGTCTTCTCCCAGGGCATTGTTCTACTTGACCTGCCAATAACTTAGCTTCTTCAGTTTGTCAGATACTGCCTGGACTGTCTGAATAAGAACGTAGCTAACAGGTCCAGGAAATCGTTCTTGCCTCTGTTAGGCTATTGTGAGTGGTGGAGTACCGTGTACTTAATTCAGAATACTGTGCCCAGTTTTGGACCCTGCAGTACTGAAAATCACTGTTATATTGGAGCAAGTCTAGCAGAGCCCGCTACTCTGGTATCCAGGAGGTGCTCAGGGATAGGGCTAAAGGCATTAGGAACAAATTGGGATATGGAAATGCCAATGAGATAATGGCATGGGGAGGAATAGATAGGTATGTCTCACAGTATAATTAAGATGCTTAACTTCAGAGCATTCTGTGTTCACAACATACCCAGAAAATGCATATCATTAGTAATGTTTGAGGAGGATGAGAGAGAGGGTAGGGGTGGTGAGAGTAATTGTGGTAACATAGCTGTGATCAAAGTGAAGTTAATTTCAGAGCCTGGGCACAACTGTCTAAACTAGTATATTTCAGAATCCCAGTGGACTTCACAGAACTCTTACTGGAACAAAATTCTCAAACTGCAGTGTTATATGAGTTTCGCATGTCTTGAGTATAAAACTTTTAATGGTGCTTCTGTAATCTGGGAATTAGCATGCGGGCTGTTCATGTGCACATAGTTGCTGTGTGTGCATCTGTTCAGTTACATCAGGTAAAATTTTTGCTGTTGGAGTATCCTTGCAATACATGCAACATCTCTTTACTGTATTTGCTGCATTACTACCTATGTATAAGTGCATTGCACATTCCTTCTAAAATAATAAACTGCATTTCCCACAGAATGTCCTGCTGATGAACAGAGGAAGAAACTGTTTGAGAAAGAAACGTCTTTTCAACACAAAGCTGGTTAGTGGCTTCCTTGTCTGGTAAATGGTTTATTTTAATAGAAGGGTCCAGTCATCTAAGTAGTGAGAGCAGATACTGGAATTTGTTGAAGAGTTGGGCACATACATTAGCATTCTAATTGTGATCAAGAACGTACTAGGAAGCAGATCTGATCATCTCTAGTTAGCATGTATTTGCTCACATGTGAGAGCAGAGTTTGAGTACATTAATCCATTACAGTTAAAACTAATCTGGGAGGTGCTTGCAGTACAGATGTTATTCTTAGCACAAGCAGTTTTCCTCCTCAGAAGCACTCCCTGATCTGCTTTCCTTGCTCATGTAAAGACAATACTGTCTTTTAAGATTTACTATGAAGTCATTAGTTGGAAGGCGCAGACGGTATAGGATGTACCAAGCAACTTTGAGGAACTCAGTACTGGCAGTGCTTCTTAATACCTGGTAGATACTTGACATAATGTGCCAGCTGTGAACAATGGGACCCATTTCTTAGGTTGGTAGTTCATATACTGAATTTTGAACTGTTGTCTTGCTCTCATTCCATCTGTGTTTGGTTTTCTGAACTATGGGTGAACCAGAGAAATGGAGAAAATAAGTTACTTCATTCAGAAATTCTGCAGGCACAGTTTGTGTGGTCCTCCGAGCTTTGCTGAGCGTAAATAGTAATGGAAGTGTAAGAGTAGAGGTTGCAGTATCGAGGAAGAAGAAACTGATCTAAGAAGTTGTCATAGAAGAGCAGCTGGGAAAAGATGTGCCTTAATCTAGGACATAAAACAGTTGTAGTGAAGAAAAAAGATAAAAGAAACTGCTTTTTATTGTTACTTGTTTGTTGTTTGGGTTTTTTTTTAACCTCAGAGTCATGTAAATATGCTTTTCCCATGACAGTTTCTGGTCCAGTAACTTGAGAATTCACTGGCTTCTTTTAATGGAACTTACTTGACAGTGTTAGGGAAGTTGAGCAACTTAAGTCCATAACAAATTCTTTGGAAATAAGGTGTTAGCACAGAAATTCTCCCAATGCCCATACTGAAGTTAATATGTGCTCACCCTGTATTAGACATCAGAGAACTAACATGGAGAAACTCCTCACAACTATCATGGTTGTGTGATGTTTGAGCCTTACCAGACATTTAAATTAGACTATTTCTCACATGTATTTCAGGAGAACAAAATTTTAAGAGATTCAATAATCACAGAGTTACCTGTTTGGTTTTATCAGTATTATGCTAAAATACATATTTTGTGCATTACTGAATTTTTTTTGATTATGGGAAGCATAATTTGAAGTTTGAGGTAATGAGTTTTTCATTCTTTCCTGCTAATAGGGTTAGTTATCAGACATAATAAATATTTAATAAAATTTTCAAATCTTTCTCAGGAGGCTGTGGTTTGTTTGTTTGTTTTTTTTTTGTTTGCATTTAGTTTATAAGGAACATGTGTAAACAGCTTAAAAGCATTCACTGATCCAGAACTTGCCTAGTTCCTGACACTTTTTTTGGCTGGAGGTATCAGCTTCTGCTTGATCTAGTAAAGTGTCAGTACATGCTTTTCCTGGTTTACTTAAGCTAGCTGAGTCATCATAGCATTGGAGATGGTGACCAGGAGGGATCCAGAAGAGTTAGCGTACCTGTAGGTGAAAGCTTTCAAGTCATTCAGCCATTTTACTGAGATGCCATTATCTTGCACTGGAAGTGCTGAAGAGTAATCTTACATCTGTTCTGGACACTGCTTTTCCTGAACTTCCAAGCACAGTCCTGTGTTTTTGGTCAGAATGTTTCAGATGACAGGTTCTTTGTGCCATATTCTGCCCACAATTAGCTGTAGCTCAGGAGATGGGCACAGGGATGGCAGAGCTCTAGAATGCTGCAAATCTATCTGTCTGTGCCCTGATCTGTCATGAAGATGGCATTGAATCTAGACAATGTTATTTACTCTTTGCAGGAGGTTTTGTGATATAAAGTACTCTTGTAGGAATTGACCTGCTGGGCTTCTAAACTATCTGACCTATTCAGCAGCTTGGCTGAGTAGAATGGAAACTTCCATTTTAGATCCAAAATTAAGGGAGGTACCTGCAGTACAAAGGATTTGGATGCTCAGTAATAAGTATTGCGTTTTACACGTTTAGCTCTTGGCTAGCATTAGGTCTTCATGCGGTACAGTGAAGTGCCTGGCATACCTGTTCTTAAGAGTAGGTGTCTTAATCTCTCGAATTTGCCTTCTAGAAGCTTCTTATTTCTCTGTTAAATAGAGGCAATATGAACTCTGAATTTCCTACTTAAATTCAGGCTACTACTTTGCAAGCAGTGGTAGCCTGCTTGCAGAGTGTTGTTTTGTTGCGGTTTTTTTTGCAGGGTAGCATAAGGGAGGTAGTTTAAAAAAGCAGATTTAATCAGAAAACAAACACAGTAACTAGTTTGAAACAAGTGTGAGCAAACTGGTCAGATTAAGAGCTATTTGAGCTAATGTCATGATTAATGCAACATAAACCTAATCTCATGTCTGATAATACCTGTTGAAATCACTTAGTGTTTGATTACCTGTTTTCTGTCTTACTCAGGTTTGACAGAACTAGTGTTTGTAACCCATGTTATAAATCCATGCCACTTCTATGTTCAGAGATACTCACAGAAGAGAGAAGCAGGGGTTTTGGAGAAGAAATTGAAAAAGTACTGTGATAAGAGTTCGTCTGTCTTGCCTTCAGATGTTTTGGAACTAGGTAAATTACTAATTTCTGAAGGGCTGCATTAGAATCATAAAATGGTTTGGGTTGGAAGGGTTCCTAAACATTATCTAGCTCAATACCCTTGCCATGGGGAGGTTCTTTCCTTCAGTTAACTTAGCTTTCTCTCATGCAAGCAACATTCCCTTGAAGTTCACCAACTAGATAGAAACTATTCTCAAAGTGAAAATCAAAGGCAGTAATACATTGCTAAATCATTAAAGTTCTCCTCTAGCCTACATGTTGACTTATTCACTTCTAGAAGGTGTTCAGAAACCTGATAGGAAGTATATAATAGCTCTGAACTTAAGTGGGTTTTCGCCATTACTAAGAGGTACACGAAGTTTCCCAGTAATTACTTCTTAATACAAGGCAAACACCTCCCAGCTTTACAGGCATTGTATAAATGAATGTGGGGAGAAAACTTCTGGTGGCTATCAAGATAGTATTTCTAACATGTTTTGTGTGTTTATCTTAGCAGTAGCCCATTTACTTCCCTCTATGGAAGAGGGGCAACAATGGACCATTATGCAGAACTGTAATAATAGTTCCAGTATAACGTATCTTCAAATACTGGATTTTGTCCTTTTTTTTTTTTTTATTTGCTTCTGTATAGGTGCTAGAGTTCTTATTAAGAGTAAGGAAACTGGAATGTGGTGCCGTGGAACCATCACTGATCTAATTCCCCTAAAAAGTGAAAATGAGAGGGAGCCTTGCTGTCCAATAAGATACAAAGGTTCTGATATTGCACTGCTGGAAGTGTTCCTGCTTGATTTTGGGAGCTCTGTAGTTCTGATTTTCTCAGGGTATGTTTACAGAGAAAGTTTCTTGTCTTCAGTTGTTGTCCTTGACTGTTATTAATCAGGAGGATCATTTCTAAGAAGTCCTCCATCAGCTTCACATAGTAGATAATCAGATATTCAAATGACACTAACATTCTGTACACGTGTATTTCCCACAGGAATGTGGCAATGTGTGTAAGTACACGACTGTACAAGCCTTCACAGGTTAAAATATTTAACTTAGACTTGCATTGAAAAAGAGAACCTGAGTCTTCAATGTTTAAAAAAAAAAAAAAGGGCATTTCATTGAGACTCCTTAATTTTGTTTCGGTGACATGACATTATGCCAGTTACTGTAGTAATGACCTCTGCTTTAAGTCTGGGGTTTGGTTTGGCATGGTTTTTGGTGTTGGGCTTTGCTTTTTGCTTTTTTGGGTTGGTTTTTTTTTTTACTCCTCTTTGAAGCTAGCACTGCTTCTGTTCCCTTTGACAGTAGATATGTTTCTGCTGAAAGGCCTAAACCTGCTACTCTCCAAACTATTGAAACAGATGACATTAGTTTGTTTATAAGAAAGCCTGATGAGAATATTGAGGCAGAACTTGCAGCTGTTCCTCCGTTAGCCATACGGTGTTCATTGAAGGATGTTGTTCCCAAAAATGAAGTAAGTAAAAGCTGTTTGTACTATTTCAGGATATTTTTTCTTTCTCCTAAGATTTATACTGAAGAAGTTAAAAACATAATTTACATTGATCTTGTTCCAGTATAAACAGAAGGGAATTCAAGAGTGCAGGGTGTATTTTATTTAAAAGAAGTTAAATAGTCTCTTATAAAAACATGGGTTGTGTACTTTCATTGGAAAGGAAATGAGCTGTCTGTCTTTAAAAGCCTCTGGGTTTACGGATACATACTTCAGGCTTAAACCTCTCTGCTCTTACTCTAGACATGTTCCCTTGTCAAATTTGAAAACAGATTAACTGATATTTCATGGCTGTCTTTTTATGTAAGTAGTAACATTTAAAAACCATCCAAACAAAAGAAATGGTTAGATTTTTTAAGGGAATCTTTTCAGGGATTGTCCTATGTAATTTAATTTTTTTTTGTTTTTGCCACTATTTAGGAGTTACTTGTTTTCTTTCAGTATAGCAACAAGTAAAGTACTGTCAGCCTTTATTCCCTTAGAAAATTGACATATCTTGCAGCATTATTTTCTTCAGTATTCATCTATCTATTGGGCTCTCATTATTTTTGTCGCATTAACATGGGAATTAATTACGTCCAAAGCAGCTGTGCATTTCTGACTGTATAACTGCTGATTGGTTTTGTGGGTTTCCCTTACCAGTCTGGTGTCTGAAATAGCTTTAAATAGGAAGGCTCAGAAACAGTATTCACACGTGTAGGTAAAAATCCTTCCTTCTAGGTGCTGTTACACCTAGAAAGCACAGATTTGCAGCATCAAGTGAGAAATGCATTAACTTGATCCAAAAAAAATAAATTCACACAGGTTTTCTCAAGGTAGATAAAATGTCAAGGAGAATATTGTGGAGGGGAGGAAGGTGTTAATTGACCAAACTATGATACATTTGTAGAAAGACACAAAAAGATAAGGATAGATTTTTGAAACAAATTGGGAGAACAGAAATGTAAATACGGCATTAAATAGCCTATGATAATTCTGTTTTATCTATCAGAACAGAGGGGTGAAATTTTGAAACTTTAGAAGAAATGTGGTAGAAACTGCACCCTTTTGATCTGGCTCAGTTCTGTACAGTTAAAAAAAACTTACAAATCCATTATGGAAGAAGAATGTTTAGTGCTATCTGAGCTATGGACTAGACAGCCTTAACTGTGTTCAGTATTTCATCTGCTCACGTGTCTGTGCTCTCTTCCTTGCTTATTTTTATTTCTATTACTCTTTGTATTTTTTCTTCCATCATTCTTTGACATCTTCAGTAACTTTTTATTTCTTCCTAACACAGAGTAAAGGTTGGGGAGAGAAAGCAAACAGAGCATTTTTAGGAATGGTAAATAAAAAAACAGTTCTAATGACCATATTTAGAGAAGAGGACGGTGTTCTCATTGTGGATTTGAAAAAACCTCCATTTAATAACATATGCAGTAACATGCCATTGTCTCTCAAGGATGCATTAGTTTTTTTAGATTTGGCAAGGTATGTGTTTAGTTTATACTTTTATGCCACAAATTATAACAGCATACTGTGAAGTTTATCAAGCAAGTTGGTTTTGAGTGTCTGATATGTTAATGTATTAATCTTCAGCAATACCTGTTGATTTACTTTTTTCACCTGCACTGGTAAGCACAGTGGTATAGTCTTGTGCACTAGTCAGGGTTTTATTTAGATAATGAACCTTATTTTAGAAAATGATAGCATTTAAATTTCTGCACAAGTTTGAATATCAGGGTGGTAAAAGAAGAAGCCCTTACTGTCTACCATGAACAGAAAAACATGAAGAAATCAGCCTTGTATATGTTTAATTTGGATGGTTGGCAGTTGCCAGTGAGTCACCCCATTAGCACCTGCCATGTGATGTGATGCATGTAGCACAACATATAGGAGAAACAGCCGTAGGGCATAAGGACAGAGGAGAGCTGCTTTGGAGAGGATGGTGGAAGAGGCAGGAGATGGAGAAACATGAGTGTTTTGGTGTTTGGGTACAGGGGTACAGCATGCAACTCTCTAGGAAATTATAGTTAATTTTGCTGCACACAAAGAAAAATCTTAGTTTATATTTGAGAATAACTAGTTATGGTGGTGAGAACAGTAGGAGATGATTTTTTTTACTGCATCTCTATTCCTCAGGCAATTGCTTTTTCTCATAAGTAAGGCAAAGGAAATCTGAAAAAACTGTTCTGCTATTGGATTCTAGCATTTTCCTTAGCATTCTTCATAAGTTTCATGTGAGGAAAGAAGCATTACAAAGAATTGGCTGCACCAGCTGTGAGAAGGAAAGTTGAAGCTATTACATACAAACATGAATCAAGCTATTTTTATAAGACCATTTTGCGTGTGTGTGTTTGTTTGGTTTTGTTTTGTTTTTTTTAATGGGAAACTTGCCATTTGAATGTAAAATTAGATTCCTTCTCAGCTAATTTTGGCATAATTTATACAGAATTTTTTTTTCTTACCTTAGGTATAGATCTCAGCTTCCCAGTTGGTTAGAAAGTAATGCCATCTTGAAGTACAGTCTGCCTAAGCTTCCACAAGAAAGCAAAGGTGTTTATGTCATAGTTTGTCACATTAACAGTCCCAGTGATTTCTACCTTCAGTTGGTAAGTTTAGAAACAAGGTCTATTTAAATAAAATTCTGAATAAATATTTTAATACTGAGTTACTTGCACTCCACATTAAATAAGCTACAGTTCCCATTAACTTCTGTTGCTTGTTTACCAGTTTTTGGATTCGTGGAATTAATCAGATTAATTCCTACAGTCCTAATTAACTATAGATTATTTGCATGAGTTCTTAATATTCCAGGAAGCTAATGCTTGTCTTATGTTACATAATTCATTCCTATATGAGTATGTAGTGTTTTACTGTTCATAGTGGTGATTGAACAGGGTAATATTCAATGTTTCTTAGGCCTTTTAATTCACATATTCATAACCACTGTTTAATCTGGGGGGAAGACTAGAAAGTACAGTACTAGAAAAAGTGTTCCTTAAAAGAGCAGATGCCCTTAACCAAATAAAAACCCAAAACATAACATCTGGTGTGTATGTTTTGTTTTTTCTTATTTTAGAGAGAGAGTCCAGATTTTTTAGCTCTTTCAAAGAAAATTCAGGAGGTATATAAACATGACTGTGGGAAAAGCATGCAGATTGCCCACCCAGTTGAAGGACAGGCCTGTGTTGCAAAACAAGAAGATGGGAATTGGTACAGAGCACAGATTATTGGTGAAGTACTGATTCTTTCACTCTAATGCTAGGTTGCAAAATCAGATGTGGTACTAGATCAGAGTCAGACACTGGATATGAATAGTGGCAAACAGCCATTATTTTTTCTAGGCATTCATTGACTACCAGGTAAATGCATGAAGTCAGTAGTAGTAATTCATGTTATTATTCTTTCGCTGTTAATGGAGTATTTTATCCATTTTTTATTTGTTTTCAAACGAGAAGCAATATACTTTATTTTTTATGTATTATTGAAGTTCTTTATATAATTAAGTAAAGTTTCATCTAATTTAACGTGTAGATTTATCTATTATAGCCAACCTCTGTTGTAACTAATGCAGGTTAATAATTCTCCATCGCAATTTTGAACAGCAGGGGGAGCATACTTGTGCTGACCTCTCTGTTGCCTCTGTGGGCAGTATAGCCTGCCTCTATCCTTCCATTTCTAGTTGGCCTGTATTTAAAGTGCCAGTGTCTCATACAGGAACTAAATGATCTTGAGGTCTTTTCCAACCCTAACTACTCTATGATTAGAAGGGGGCGTCAAAGTGCCAGCTGTTATTTCAGGAACCCAAAAGAGATAGCTCTTAAAAGATGCGGTTTTTTTAATTGGGTTATAGGACATCTGAAAATGTGATATTTTACAATTATATGGTGTAAATACGGATTTTTTGCTCTGAAATTCTGGTGCTTTAACCTGCATCAGGTACTCTTATTTTTTTGTTTAATAACTTGAGTTGTTTTCCTTGAAGGGCTGCCAGGTCATCAAGAAGTTACTGTGAAGTATGTTGACTATGGCAACGTTGCTAACTTAACTTGTAAAGACATACGTAGAGTAAAAAAGGAGTTTCTGAGCTTTCCAGAGAAGGTAAATAAGTGCTTGCTCAGATTAAATACTTGGAATTAATAGAATCTCAATGCATGAAAGGGGGGAAGGAGAAGATTGTTAACATTCTAAAGTAAATAAAAGGTTAGGCAAGTTCCTTTTCATGTGGGTTTAGAATGTGCACACAAAACATGTTAGATCAGTCTCATCATGTAATGCAATTTTAAATGAAGTCTAATGTTAGCTTGTGGTGGTGAGTTGTATATATATACATTTTGTGTGTGTGTGCTTAATTCAGATACCTTCTTTCACTCCAAAAGCCAAAGTAATTTTTACGTTCTTTCACTTTCAAGTGATAATCTAATGATGATCTTAGGGGAAAAAAACCAAACAAACAAAAAAACAACCAAGCACAAAATGTTTTTGTTTGGTTTATGGCGCTTAAATTTTGGTGTTTTCCAAACTTGAGGTGTTTCAGGAGTTTCCGTCTTTTGACAAGGAGGGAAAATGAGTGGGGAAGGCAGTTGCAAAGTATTCTGTCAAATAAAAATGCAATTTAGTAGGAAATAGTTATTTTTCTTCAGCTGTTTATTTATTTGTTTGTTGTATTTAACAATCATAATTATACTAAACTTTAAAACTCCCTATATTTTATAGAGGGGATTTAACTAGTTGTAGGCAGGAGAACTGTAGTGATTGTTGTATCTAAGGTTGGCCAGTATCTACTGAAATTAGGATTTAATTGCTTATATATTGAGCAATAACTGGAGAAAGCTTCAGCCAAAATAATTGAGCTTTTTTTGACAGCAAGGAAGAGGAAACACTGAAAATGGCAGAATGTTCTTATTTTTGCCATGTCTTAATGCTTCAGAGCAGCTAATGGATTGAATAAGCTTGTTGGGGTTTTTTGTTGGATGTTAATCCCATTGTTCCCACTGATTGCATGTTATTAACCAAATATAAGTCCTCAGAAAAATCTGCTAAGAGTTTGTCAGCTCTTGAGCACATGCTACTAGGCCTCTTCACTTTGAACATAAAGAAGAAGGGGCTAAAGAACCTTGCCTTAAATCCAAGTTGTTTGTTTAAGAGATTAAAAATAGGCAGTTGCAAGAGAAATTGGACTTTCTTCAGCCCACTAACACAGTTTGCAGGCATTTTAACAGACTTGGATGGTGCAGAAATCTTGGCCCAGCCTGGCATAAGCAATGCTTAATGTAGTGGATTTTTTTCATCCACAGCTCTTTCTTTTAATTGTTGTTTAACCTGTCAGTCTTATTTTCATATTTGACTGCATGTGACCTAAGAATATCCGCACAAAACCTTCTTATTTCTATTGTTTTTATTTTCTGTATTTTTCCCTCACCTGTGTTACTCTCCTTCAGTGCAATAAACAAGGAGGAAACAATGCCATTCACAATTAATTTAAAATAAAGTCATACCATAGATAGCATAGTTTGCAATAAAAATGCTAAACAAAAATTCTGTAATCAAAGTACTTCATCTCATCAGGCTTCCTTTGTGTCTCTTTTTCTTTTTTATGTCTCCTAATTGA
Source organism: Forpus xanthops (assembly GCA_032466535.1). Taxonomy (NCBI): domain Eukaryota; kingdom Metazoa; phylum Chordata; class Aves; order Psittaciformes; family Psittacidae; genus Forpus; species Forpus xanthops. Next base: position 20,811 of record JASSUY010047744.1, read on the forward strand.
TGCCTCTCAAAAATCTGGCAGGAATTTTCTGATACAGGAACTATGGTGTCTCTGTATTTAGTGGCTCAGACTTCTACAATGATATAATGATGTTGATATTAGATGCCACAGTCAAGATTATTGCATCATAAAACACGATGAAGGCTTTCTTTATCACTCTCTGTAGTAATCTTCGCTGATCTCTGCACCAGTTATATACCTAACCATAAAGTGAGGCAAGGAGAAGTGAGGCCTTTCTGTTTCAGCAGGAATGTATCTGAATTTCAGGTTCATGCTCAGGTGACAGGGGTTGTTATCTGAAATCAAGCATTGGTAATGTAGAACCTTGTCATGCTATCTTGTTGTCCTGCATGAGTGCAAACCAAAGGTTCTGATTTGGCTGTAGTGAGATAGTCTTGATATGTGATGGTAGATACATATTTTGAGTTATTCTTTAGGCAATCAGATGCAGACTGGCTTACATTGAGCCTTATAAAGGAGCAAGTGAGTGGAGCAGAGAAGCCAAGGAAAGATTTGAAGAAATGACTGAAGATAAACTTACAGTGTGTTCAGTTGTTGGTAAGTCATCGAGTGTGTATTAATTTATGTTTATTATTAAAATGGCTCAAATGTATAAATATAGACTTCTATAATAGTATTTACTTGAGATGCTTGTGCTCATACTTGCAACAGGTAGCCTGGAGTGAGAATATCTAAACATGAACTAACTGGAAGAGACATGACAGATAAAACTGACAGAAGCTCTGTTTATGTCTTCTCTTACAGTGCAGACTGGCATTAAGTGCTAAAAGTATCCTGGTTATCAAGATGGGCTTGTTTCCAAAAGCACTAGCTATCCTTGACTCTTCTTAAATATTGGTAGCTGTGAGTGTGATCACTGCTGCTCTAAAACATGTCGAGGGAGGGGTTTCAGATGAAACATTTATGCCTTAGCAGCATTTTTCTCAATTCAATTCCATTTATTGTTAATATGCAGCTAGTTATTTTTCAACACCTGTGGAATGGTGGTTTGGAAACCATATATGGAATTATTGGTGTCCTTTAAGTTAATCTTACAGATACGGGGCAAGCTAACCCACTACATATTGGTGATACTCAGAAACAATTCTTTTATAAATCAAATGTAATCTTAAAAAATTCTGTCTGTTAGTACCACTTGCCATGCCTTCAAAACCATAAATCGCCTTTTAATTGTCATTAATCAGCACTAATTATATTATTCATTCACAGAAATTTTAGATAATAACATATTATCTGTTGAACTTTTTGACTCCTCTGCTGTTGATGGAAGAAGATGTAGTATTAACTGCCAGCTAGTTAAAGAAGACCTAGCATCCAACCTACCTGGGTAAATACACTGTGCATAACTGAAAGTATTCAGAAATACTGAATTTGTGTGTAACAAAATTACTCACTTTAGTATGTCACCCCAGTGGCTGGAATTTTGCACATTTGTGATGAATTTATTACAAATCACATTCATCAGCTGACATGTTACAGAGCATAACTGCAGTTTGCAGTAGATGAATTCTCAAACTAAATCTTGACAAACATAATGTATTGAAATTGTAATTGATTCAAAAACTGGAGAATAAATGTTTGTATCATTATCCTGGGCTGCATCAAAAGGAGTGTGACCAGAATGTTGAGGAAGGTGATCCTGCCCCTCTACTGTGCTCTCTTGAGACCTCGCTTGGAGTATTGTATGCAGTTCTGGTGTCCTCGACATAAAAAGGACATGGAATTGTTGGGATAAGTCCAAAGGAGGGCCACGAGGATAATCAGGGGACTGGAGCACCTCCCCTATGAAGATAGGATGAGAGAATTGGGGCTGTTCAGCCTGGAGAAGAGGAGGCTGTGTGGAGATCTCATAGCAGCCTTCCCATATCGGAAGGGGACCTGTAGTGATGCTGTGGAGGGACTCTTGGTGATGGACTGTAGTGATAGGACAAAGGCTAACGGGTTCAAACTTAAACAGGGAAGTTTAGATTGGACATGAGGAAGAAATTCTTTACTGTAAGGGTGGTGAGGCACTGGAATGGGTTTCCCAGGGAAGTTGTGAATGCTCCATCGCTGGCAGTGTTCAAGGCCAGGTCGGATATAGCCTTGGATGGCACGGTTTAGTGTGACGTGGCCCTGCCCCTGGCAGGGGGGTTAAAACTGGGTGATCTTAAGGTCCTTTCCAACCCCAATTCTATGGTTCTATGATCATATTTGCAGTGTACTGAAGTGCCAGAACTTCCTGAACTGCTTATCATTAAGGTTCCCATTCCCTTGTAGTAAGACAAGAGAGAACACTTTTCTGTGTTTAACTTGCACCTGAGGTAAGTCATCTCTTAGGAAGGTCTGCTACTAGAAAATAAATATTCTCTACAACCAGCTATGACAGCAACAGACAACATTGTTGGTGTTTGTGAAATGGGCTGTCCCCACCATGGGACAGCAGCTAGCCTCTTCGCTTGGAAGTCATGCCTGCAGCCCTCCTCCCCAGCTACCAACACCCAGTGCACCCTGTCATTTAGCTGGAATGGTGTTTCATTGCAGGTGGGTGGGGAGAGGAGCAGGGGTTTTTGTTTTCCGATGCTCAGTGGTCTCTGTTCGTTACACTTTCTCACTGAATTTCCCATTGGCAAAGATGGCTGTCTGAAAAAAGGCGAGAGACTGGTGACTAATTTAAACTTACTTTAGGTTACATAGAATCACATTTAGGGTATGATGACTCCTCCACGTTTAATGCTGTTGAGCAGGACTCAGGCTAGCTCTAAACTAGTACAAGACAATACTAGGAGGAGGGCACAATGCTCCATTGAAGCTGACCTGCTGACAAACAAATGTCATGAACCTTACTCTTGCACTGGGATAGGAAGTAGTTCATACAGAATTCCAGGGAGAAACCTTGGAGCCTGAAGTTCCCAGGCACAGGTGCAGGTTGAGCAGAGAATTGATTCAGAGCAGCCCTGCGGAGAAGGACTTGGTTGTGTTGGTTGATGAAAAACTGAACATGAGCCAGCAATGTGCGATTGCAGCCCAGAGAGCCAACCATATCCTGGGCCATATTAAAAGGAGGGTGACCAGGAGGTCACCTCCTGCTATGGGCAGGAACACCTTCTAGTAGACCAAGTAATTCAAGGCTCTCTCCAGCCTGCCCTTGAGCACTTCAGGGTTGGAGCATTAGCAAACGTTCCAGTGCCTCACCACCCTCACAGTAGAGAACTTCTTCCTTATATCTAACCTGCACTTCTGTTCAGGTTAAAACCCATTACCCCTGTTCTATCACTATAGTCCCTATTGAAGAGTCCCTTCCCAGAATCCTTATAGGTCCTCTTCAAATACTGGAAGGCTGCTATGACATCTCCATACAGCCTTGCCTTCTCCAGGCTGAGCACCAACTTTCTCAGCTTGTCTTCATATGGGAGGTGCTCCAGCAGCCTGATCATCCTTGTGGCCTTCCTCCAAACTTGTTCCAACATTTCTATGTTTCAGTAATCTTCTTTATGTCTGAAAGGAATATTTACGCATCACAGAAATTGAATGCTGCAACTTTTACTCAGAGGCAGCACTGCTTTCCAGAAGCATGGTATTAGTAATTATTTTAAGCCAGACACAAGCATTAATGTTCAGCATCCTCTGTGTATCAGGCTTGCTTTTCTGCTGATAGGCTTGCTTTCATCTGATAGTAGAATCTGCAAGGGTAGCTTCTGAAGACGAATAAAAATGTTACTATTGGGAGTGTTTCAGAAACAGCATTTAGAAATGATTTTGCCTTTTGCTGGCAGGGAGTGAGTCTGCTTTTCTGAGTTACTCTTCATTCAGCCCTCCTAATGTTGAATGTTTCCTGTTATGTTGAAGTGGAATTACTGAGCTCTTTTTTTCACTGTTTAAAATGTGTTTAAACTTCCCATTCTAAGTATTTTATGTTTTTTACAGGTATGTTGAAAGTACTGCTGTAGGGCCTAAAGAAATATGGAATGCTCCTATAGAAGAAGTTCCTAAAACCTTAGAAGCTTTAAATCCTATAGACATGGAATCCATGGATGGAGTAGATCTCAGATTACTTTGTAACAGACAGCTACAAGTGAGAATTAGTCATGTTGTGTCTCCTAGTAAAATTTTTGTGCAATGGCTGTCATCAGAATGTATACTGAAAAGGTACTAAAATTTAAAAAACTTTTCTCAAGGCATTTGAATTAAAGACTGGTGAAGTATTGTTATAACAAACTCTGATTAGGGTTGCATTTGGTACTGGGTACTCTTAAATGCTGTTGTTGACTTTATATGGCTTCATTGAGCAAAGGATAGGAATAAAACCAGATGGGCACTATGTTGTGGTTTATTAAATATTTGTTATTTCAAATTAAGTACATGATCTGACTCCTATTTCAAATCAGCTTAAATGTAAGTATCGTGGCCTGATAAATGCAGCACTATCAAGTCTCTCCGCTCACTCTTTTCTCCTCTCCATTCCTTTATTAGAAATCTTGTTAAATAGTACTGATATCCTGTGTCACAGAATTCCAATCAAGTATTTCTTTCCACACAGTTTTCATGCACTGTTAGACAAGTTTGAAGGCAATTTCTAGACATACTGTATCAACCTTCCTTTGGTAAATATTTAGGTAACATTTAGGTAATAGTGTTTGAAGATGGTGAAATGGAAATGTCATTGCTTAGTGCTAATTGCTTACTTCCTGCCTCTTCTCATTTCTTTCATCTTTTTACTTTCTTGCTTGTAGCTACCTAAAGTTCCATTGAATGTGTCATGATACTTTTCAAGCTGTTGAGAGAAAATACTACATCTTTCAAATAGTGCTATGTAGAACAGTCAGGATCACTCAGATTAAATCCATTGTTTAGGAAAACATGATAGCTTTACAGAATTCTAATCAACATGTGTTTTGAAGCTCTATTTCATGTTTTCCTAACGTCATGAAGAAAAACTACAACAAAATATTAGTTACTAAAACTTCACTGTATGCTAGTTGAACAGTGATTGATTAGTTGAACAGTGATTGACTAAATAAACCATTTATTTACTGGATAAAGTTATACCACTAGAAAAGTACTTTTTTTTGAATGTTAGTTTACAGGAGAAAATGGCTGCCATCTACAAAGAATTCCAGCCCCAAGTCGTGAAGTGGGAATGTGGAATGCACTGCGCTGTTTATGTATGTGATTTGAAACAGTGGCAAAGAGGTCAAATAAGCAGGATTGTCTCTGAAACAAGTGCAGAGGTAAGCCTTGTATCATGACAGAGTTCAAACTTGTATTTCTAAAGTTTGTAAGAATTCATTGATTAAAATTATGTTAAATCTTTACTTCTTACTTCTATGTTAATACTTTCTCAGAGCCTTTTGCTTTTACCAAGAGCTATGTTGTATGTTGCTGCAAACAAGGTACCATCTCATGCCTTTAGCAGAGAACTTGGGAGCTGAGGAAGGCTCATGAGGTTGACCTTGTGTATGTTTACGCTGCACTTTGGAACATGGCTCAGGTTCCCATGCTTTAGCCTAACAGTTTAGCTTGGATTCCAGAAGCTGTATAAACCTGAAGGTTGTCGTATTAATTCAAACTTAATGATACTTGCTGGAAGATGGAGTCAGTTGAACTGGGTGCACCATTACAAGAACACATGTTGTCAGGCTGTTGCTTGGGCCCCAGACAGATGGTGATGCACTGTGCACTTAGGTTTTACGCTTTCCACAGTAACTTTTCACGTAATGCTGCTTTAAACATGCATTTTGTTGCACTCATTTGGAAAGAAAACGGAGCATCAGAAGAGGTATTTCGGGATTAGACCACAACTACTTGCCTCAAATGTAGGAAGTAGAAATGGGACTTCTTAATACTTCTGCTTTGCATCATCTGCTTTCTAAAGCTAAAAGCCTTCAAAGACCTGTTAAACTGTGTCAGACTAAAAAGCAGTTGGTGGAGGGGAGCTACTTCAGTGTTCCTAGGTCTACAGATATAAACTACATAACTGAAGCACAGGAAAATAAATTTTCTTATTCAGGTAAGAGTCTGTAAAGTTGTTGTCCTTTGAGTGTTTAGTCCTCTCAGTACTGTGGTGGTTATTTGTGTTGTGTGATGAGGGACTTCAGTGTAAAGGCCATTCATTGAATGGTGGTAATATTTGAATTCTGTTTGCCTGTTCAGGCAGGTATGCTTCAATTTACCATTGTTGCAGATAGCTCTAAGAGGGGCTTTTTTCTATTTCATTGTGTTTCCTATCTGAAACAGGTAATGCTTTACGATTCTGGAGTTGAAAAAACAGTCGATATCTGCTGTCTAAGAAAACTTGAGGAAAGTATGAAAATAATTAGGACATTAGCAATTGAATGTTCCTTGGCAGATATAAGGTAGTTTTCCTCTTATACTGAGTAGCTGTATTAGAAACAAATAATGACATAACTTAGTATTTTCCTGTGTTAGTACTGATTATCTGAGATTATCTAAGTGGTTTGCTTTTTGGATAAAGAGATAGGATGGTGGCTGTGATTAATTTTGTAAAAGACTGTTGTTTTTTTTTTTTTTTTTTTAATGGGTTATGCTACATACCAATCAATCAGAAGTCATGCTACAAATAGAATATTCATAGGATTAATTATAAAATTTTATAAGATTTTTCTTGTTTCACTGAACGCTTTTTTCCTTGGCTCAGAATTTGAGGTAAATCAGATCTCATGAAAACGTACAAGACTTTCTTAGGCTGTAGAGAAGAGAACTGGGATATTCTCCCATGCATTAGTTTGTGTGCTTTCTATACTGTGAAGGAAAACTAACCATGTTTGTAATACCGATCCCCAGGCTAGTTGTAAAAAATCTAAGTTCTAGATGAAGTATGGGTTTTCCTTCATTCTGTTAAGGCAGGTATACTTCTGGAACTCACAATCTTCATTTTGAAGTTTTGGGGTTATGTTTTTTTTTAGTTCTTCCTGTTGGATCTGGAGTTGAATAACTATTTCTTTTTACTATTGGCTCTAAAAGAGACTGTAGTTCTTTCCATGGCATTTCAGGTAGTTAAAAACTGAAAAAAATGCAGATTCCAGTTTAGGGAAGGCTTTGTGGTTAAGCTCAGAGGATGCCAATTTCTCATGTACTAACAGAGATTATAATTTGTCCTCTGTTAGACCAACAGGTGGAAGTGCACAGTGGACTGCAACAGCGTGTGAATGCTTATCCTATTACCTAATGGGAGCAGAAGCAAAAATCATCATACAGGTTTGTATTTGTAGAATTTCTGTCAGGATGACATTTTTTTTTTCTTTTTTCTTACTAAATATTTCACTGTTCAAAAAATCCTGAGTGGAACTGCCATAGATTGCTATTTGCTTTGCAGGAAAAGATGCTTTTTCTGCTGTTTTTTTTTTTTCACTGAAGCATTAGAGTAGTTTGGCTACGCAGTGTGAAAAACACAATCTTACATGTATTTAGTTACTGAAGAAGAATATTTATATCTTTGGGATCACTGCATGCTGAGAGCTTCTGTGGGCAGAAGAGAAAGTTGCTGTGTTCTTGATGAGAGTGATTTCAGCAGCTACTGTATTAGTTTTTAAGCCTCAGAAACTGAAAGAACGAATACTATGATGTACAAACATCATAGTAGCTGATTTCTTGTAATGGTTAAAAAAATTACTATGCAGGTTTGATTTATTTGTTGTCTGATGGCAGCTCATTCTAAGGGAAAAAGCAGGGTTTTATTCTGTTGGGTTTTTTTTTTTAATGTCAGCTTTTGAAAGGTCGGTAAAAACATGGGAATTATGACATGGATTAAATAGATTTTGTGGCTTCTGATGTGAGCATCAGTTGTTCAGTGATACCCGCTTTGCAGTTAGTGCCAGTAAAATAAAAAATATACCTGTAGTTTAGAGGAAATGCATATTGTAGTATATTGTCCTTGTTTTTTTCAGGAAGGTAATGGGGCTTGTGCCTTGCCTGTGAAAATTCTTTGCAAGGATGAAACAGGAGAATTGGTTGATATTTCAGAACACCTTATTAAAAAGGGTTTGGCTTCTAGAAACAGAAGGTTTGGATACTTTTCTTTATGTTCTTTCAGACTCCCATATCCACCTCATGATAAGCTAATAAAGAAAAATTTGGATTGTCCTCTACAAAATGTTTAGCAACTGAATTCTGTGTTTAGTGAACTTACTTGAGTATGACATGATTAATTGTTATCCATTACATCACCCAGTTGGTGGATGAGATGTTTAATAGTATTTCAAGAAGCATTTGCCATCTTCGTGTGGTTTTTAGAATCATAGAATAGTTAGGGTTGGAAAAGACCTTAAGATCATCTAGTTCCAACCCCCCTGCCATGGGCAGGGACACCTCCCACTAAACTGTGCCACCCCAGGCTTTGTCCAGCCTGGCCTTGAACACCACCAGGGATGGAGCATTCACAACTTCCTTGGACAACCCATTCCAATGCCTCACCACTCTCACAATAAAGAACTTACTCCTTGTATCCAATCCAACTTTCCCCATTTAAGTTTGAACCCATTACCCCTTGTCCTCTCACTAAGGACTACAGTCCCTAATGATGAGTCCCTCCCCAGCATCCGCTTGTATTATTTCATTCTTTTTCACTTTTCAAGTTCTGTGTCAGTTAATTTGTTGGTATGATTTGTTTGAATCTGCTAGAATTGATAAAGCTGATGTGGCTTGCTCAGTCTCCAAGGAACATCTTAAAGTACATTTAAAGCAAGAGAACACACAACTGGATATTTGCAATTCCAAAACTGTGTGTGCAAGAAACAGCCCTGCTCCAGAGGAAAGCATCACTGTTTTGGAGTATGAACAGACACCATGCAAAACATACAATTCACTGCTTCATTCAGGAATTGATGAAGTATATAAATCCCCTGTTATACCTGAAGCAAAAATTTTTCAAGCTATAGTAAGCTCCGTTGGGTATGATGGAACTATTTATATAATACCCAAGTCATCTGGTAAGATTGCATAGAAGAAAATACATTCATGTCTGTTAATTTGATACCTTTGATATGTCAGAGTATACCAGATACGTGTTCTAGTCCATGTTCTGGAAGATTCCTGTTGGGCGGATTGCTGTTGGGAGGTGACACGATGTTTGGCATGGAGGTGAGGGGGTACATGGCTGTGTACCCTTTGGTCTGCAGCAGTGGGGAGAGATCCGGCAGATAACCCAGATCCGCAGGAGGCAATGCCCTGTCCTTAAAGCCAACAAAACCAGCTCTCCTCTCTTTCCACCCTCCCACAAAATCAAAAAATCCTAAGCTCTTGGGTGGGTGGGTTACTTGGCTTTCTTGTCTTGGCAGGATTGGGTAAAGCAGTAAGTGGTTTTGGTTTGGTTTTGTGTTGTTTTTTCCTTTGTTTTTTATAATGTTGGCATTGTGATACGTTTTAACAAGAGTAATGAAGATGCAGTCCTAAAGATTCTTGGAAATTAGGCTGCTTCTCAAATATTATTAGGTTGGTTGTTTTTTTTTTCCTTCAGTGTGAGCTAAGTACCCAGTTTCCTTGGGCTCTGTATTTGTGCTGTGATAAATTCTGTCTCTTAATATTTTCTGTTTGTAGTGGTTGAAAAAGGTACATTTTTATCTGACATACGAGAACTTTTTTTTTTTACTATTCCACAAGTCCATGTAACTGCTAGATCATATCATAAAACTTTGACATTCAAAATACAGTAACCCCATCTGCCCATTTGTATTGTTCTTGCAGTTGTTTCTGTAGACTAACCCACAGCAGAAGAGAGTCTTCTGAGCGCATTTGGTTTGTGTTCTGCTATGATGTCCTGACACTGTCTCTGGGAATCTTTTCACCTAGTTCATGGAGAGGCTTTTGTGTTAGTGCTGCTAAGGTGTCAGTTGCAAAATTTATAGATTCCTCTTCTCTCTGAAATTGTAGTCCAGAATTACTAATGGGTTCACAATTGAAACTACAGTTTACTACTTGTTTTAAATAGGAACTTGTTTGCATATGCTAGACATAGAACATACATATTCTGTCAGTGTTAGAAAATATGTTTTAAGCAGCTGATACATTTGTATGTATTTGTGTCTTCACCTGAATCCACAGGGTTTAGTGATTGAAACAGTTTGCACTAGTAAGTGGCGGAACTTTTTAATTTTTTTTTTTTTTTGTCATTCTCCCTCCTGCCCAGAAATTGAACTGAATAAACTGATGACTGAAATACAAAGTAAGTTCAAATGCCTTGGTCTTCTGCAACCCTACTGCTGGAAAAAGGGAGAAGCTTGTGTTGTTAGAGGATCAGATACCATGTGGTATCGAGGTAAAATTGTAGAACTCTGTGGCAGTACACTCCAGGTAAGTTCAGGTATATAGGGGAAGGGAGGGACTGTATGCATGAACATGGTGAACATGTGCATATATATATCTTGAGAAAATAAGGACAAATAAGACTAAAATTTATAATCACACCTTTTTTCATTCAGCTGACTTTTGCTTGTCCAAATGCTTATTCTGCTCATCAAGTGTGATGGGTGTCGTGGGTTTTGCATTTATTTTAAAGAGGAATCCTATCCATTTATTTCAGTTATGAGAATGATTCCTGTAGTTTTCATGATGATGGTAAATATTCTTAAATCAAAAGTACCCTTGATCACCTGGAAGTAATCCCTTTTAGTTTTTTTTCTTTTGTTGCTGTTAGTGTTCATGGAAGGCTTTGAAAACACTTATGTTATTTTTCCTCCACCCAAAAGGTAGTGGCTGTCTGGTTTTAATTCTTTTTTTGCTGCACAAATATAGAGCTACTTTTTCTAATTAGAGTTAAATTTATCTAAACTCTTGAGTCTGCTCATGCTTTTTGAATGCAGATTCACACATCTGGTAGTATCCTAGTTCTTTCAGTTTTAAACTGTTATAGGTTATTACAGCAGAATGTTGTAGGATGATCAGGGGGACTGGAGCACCTCCCATATGAAGGTAGGCTGGGAGGGTTGGGGCTGTTCAGCCTGGAGAAGAGAAGGCTGCGTGGAGCAGCTTTCCAGTATCTGAAGGGAGAGCTATAAGGATGCTGGGGAGGAACTCTTCATTAGGGACTGTAGTGAGAGGACATGGGGTAACGGGTTCAAACTTAAAGTCGGGGAAGTTGGATTGGATATAAGGAGGAAGTTCTTCTTTACTGTAAGGGTGATGAGGCACTGGAATGGGTTGCCTGAAGAAGCTGTGAGTGCTCCATCACTGGTGGTGGTCAAGGCCAGGTTGGACAGAGCCTTGGGTGGCATGGTTTAGTGTGAGATGTCCCTACCCGTGGCAAGGGGGTTGGAACTAGATGATGTTAAGGTCCTTTCCAACCCTAACTATTCTATGATTCTGTTACATGAAAGCTAAGGTGTCCTGCCCTACAAGTCTAGAGTCTGAATTTACCTGCCATACCAGTTTTTTAATACTTCATTTCCGTTTTGTCACATCACCTGTCTACCAGCACATCATTCTTTATTCCTGTAGAGAAGTGAATGCTGTAAATGACTGCTTTCTCCTATAAGACTTGACTTAAAAAACAGGAATTACTTCAGGAAAGTTCTTCTTTTCATATAGGTACAGTACATAGACCATGGTTGTATGGAGAGGATTCCTCAGTGTCATCTGTATCCAACTGCATTGTATACTGATATTCCTCCATTTTGCATACCATGTCAGCTCTACAAGACAATACCAGTGAGTAATGGTGAACTCAGAGGATTTAGTAGGTAGTTACTCAAATTAATATACTGTTTAGTCATATAAAGGTTGAGAGTAGTTGCTAGTATTTTTTGTTGCCAGTGAGGATTCATAGAATAGCTGGTGAGGATCATATCAGCCAGGGAGCCAGTTATCAAGAGCTTCTAAGTTGCTTTATGAGGTGACCATTCTAGCTGTCACTAGAATTAAGTCTTCGTGAGACAGGACACTGCAGTAGTTGGCAGGATGATACTCTGAAGTGTTATTTCATTTTACAATAGCAGCAACAAGCAGTAAGGCCTGGATTTCTTAATGCAAAATGGCCAGAAAATTGTGAACCTACAAGTCCTGCAAAAGTGTTTCTATCATTCTGAACTTAACTGTGTGGAAAACTGTTAGTCTAAATAATACATGTGAATTATTTTGGGGGGGGTGTTAGTAATTGGTATGTAAATAACGTCTTTACATATCATCACATCTTGCTCATATTTTAATGGTGCATTTAGTAAATGCTGTAGGTGACCCTGCTTGAGCAGGGAGGTTGGACTAAATGTCCCCTGGTGGTCCCTTCTCCAGCCTCAACCAGTTTGCAGTTCTGTGAAATAACTAGTTTCCTTTTAAACTTATTTTAAAGAAAACATTTTTATTGATGGAAACAGTTCAGCTGATAGATTAAGAAAGGTGGTATTACAAGCCTACAGGTTGAGGGACAAAAAGGATATTGCAGGAAATAAAAGAGATATTTAAAGTATCCAGTGTTTTCTGTTTGTCAAGTTTTATCTTCAAGGGTAATTCTATATCTTTGGGTTATGTTTTAGGTAATTGTACACACATACGTTACTATGTATGCAGTAGAGGTTAGATTTGGCAAGCAGCGTCTCATTGTAAGTCACTTCAAGACCTGAAATTGCTGGTCAGCTTTGTCACGCAGTTAATTTTGGTGTACCAAATAGTACATAATGTTTAAATTGTTGTAGGCAAAACTAATGATATGTGTTTTTTCAAATAAGTTTTTCAATGATTGTCACGTATTTTCCTCTTTCTGTGTTAAGATGCTGTCAAGTAATACTCTTACCATTCTTAATGTGTGGGGGCTTCTTGCTTTTCACCAAATAGATTGGAAATTTTTGGCAGCAGGATGCAGTAGACTGCCTTCAAGGACTACTTACAAATGAAGAGGTTGAAATACATGTTCAGGTAGCTTAATTTATTCATAGACGGTAGATGTGGAACAGGGCTTTTTGTTCTCTAGTTTCTTGGGGGTTTTTTTCCTTCTTTTTTTTAAACTTAACAGTAGAAGTAATAGGTGAAGTAGTGTAGCAGTAAATACATTTCTTAGACAAAACAAAACCCAAAACTAAAGTTGTTTCTCCAATTACTTTGTTATAGTTTTCAGGCCTTAAATATGTCCTTTAGAAGTATTAATATTTTTTTGGTCCTTGTTTATATTATGTGTTATCATTCTTACAAGCAGCCTACCAACTAATAACATAAATTCTTCTAAATTCAATTTTAAGTTATTAACATTTGGCACAATTAAGTATGGACATGCTTAAATAAATATATTAACACTACAGGGAAACATATTATCTGCATTGCCTGAAACCCCATGATTTTATGTAGCTTAATTTCTAATGATAAGCTGTAAAAAGGAAGGTTTTACTGCTGAGCGAGCAAACATTGGATAATATTTCACTGTTGGGAGTGAGTTGTCAGTGCTGCCATTCCAGAAATAGATATATTCTCATTTATGTCATGTTAATAGCCATCCTTACTGGTTTTGTATCTTTGACGAACGGGTATGCTGCATATAGGAAGGACAAGTTTGAATTTCCTGGTCACTATTTGTAAAACCTCAGTCACACTATTCCTGTTGTAATCTTTATTTTATCTTGTGTAAGTAGGAATTGCCAGATAACCCATGGGGCAAATTGTCCATCAGCCTGTATTTTGGAGGAGTGTCACTTTCTTCCTTCATGGCATACCAGAAGTACTGTGTTACTGAAGATTGTCAGGACATGAAAGAGCTGGTGAGATTCATCTGTGTGGTTTTACATGTTAGTGTGTCTTTTGCTGCTGAAATTAAAAAGATTATTCCTTTGTGGTGATCTTTGATGATTCGTTGTTTCTATTTATAATTCTGTAGAGATTTGTGGTGTAAACAGCAGTAATGCTGAGTACACAGCTCTGTAGCATAACTGTACATACAATGTGTTGACAAGATTGTATGGAATAACAGAGAATGTTCTAGGACTCCCTACTGGAAAGAGATTTTTGCATTTCTGTTTAAAGTCCCATTACCTTTTGTGTTAGGAATTGGGTAATATTTCTGTCACTTGAAGGAATTAGTTAATCATAGAAATATATCCAAGGATGAAGATACTCAAAAGTGATAAAGAATAAAAATTGAATCAAGTATTTCAACGTAAACTTAGTAATACCTAAGGTTACCCAAGTTTTTTCATTCCAAGTGTCTGGGATATCCATTTGATGTTCTTTAGAGGAGGATTGAAATTTTCATCAAACTTCAGTGTCTTAACACACATACAAAATATAAAGTAGTTTCTCTAATTCTTTTCCCCTTGAAATCTGAGGATCAGGTTTATTTAAGTTACTAAAGGCTTGTGTTTTTTCTCTTAATTCTCTTTAAGCCTGCTAGTGTATTTTTCTTTCCAACACGAGTTGGAAAGAATGTGCTTCAGAAAATCATTTTACAATACAGAGTATGCTGCTGTCAGTGCTGATGTAAGTCTTGGCACGTAACCGGTGGGCTTGTGATGCAGTTAGAAAAATCTCTGTGTATCAGAACTAAAGAGCTGTGTCAGACCTGATTGTAAATGTCTCTTGCAGCATTTTCATGAAGTCACTGCATGACACAGAACTTTCCCCAGACTGAATGTGGATCTTAAACTGAGGTTGTACCCTTAAAATAAAAATGAAATCTGGAAAACAAAAATAAAACTATGTAAGCAGGTTGTAAGCAAGAAACATTTATAAAGCTTGGAATGCTTTCTACAGGGAGAATAATAGCATTAAGTGATCCATTCCAGGAATAAGTGGTTCAGAACATTTTGTAGGAAAATAAATATCAAAGGTGTTCAGTTGTGGACCATAAAAGGAGCAAGGCATCTGGAACTCAAGCTAGTTTCAGGAACAGAGCCTCAGGAGTAGCAGAAGTGGGAAGCAAGCCAGCTGTGAGAACAATTCAAACAATAATCAGCTTTGGGTTTAGCTGTAGATGTTAAGCAGCCATCTTCAGAAGCCAACTGATGTAACGCATTGATTAAATGATACTATTGTTACATATAGTTATAGCCATTATATATTTTATTATTTTATAGCTTTGTAACTAAATTTAATTCAGGTTGAGTAATCTGATAAGGACTATGTGAGTGTTGTATCTCTATTAGTAGTGGTAATAAGCTGCTTAAGCAGAGCCCGCTACACCTGTGTCTTGCTGTAGAGTGTAGTATTCTCTTTGAGATGCACTTGTGTTAAGCTACACAGGTGAGTTTAGGAGCTGGTCTTTGTTACCATATGACAACAATCCTAGCTTAGACATTAGCCAGAAAATTCCCTATTAGGCAGTAGGACACTAGGCCACTGGGGAGTACACCAGAACCCCAAGTGTGGTGAGCATGCAGCAGTGAATCTCATTCTGGGTGTATGTGTACATCCGTGTATTTGTGTGTACACACAGCATGCATACTTGCATACTTACCTGTATATACAAGACCATTATACTGTGGTTTGTTGTTGTTTTTTTTTTTTTTTTATTTGGCTTTTTGGGAGATGGGGTTTGGTTGGTTGTTTTTGTTTGTTTCTGACACTGTGAGTCATATCCAAGTAGCCAGGTACTGCCTTGTGCTCACAGAATCAGGCATGGGGGGGGACTGTGACCTTGCTTCATTTAACACATATTTTTCATCTCTTCATTCTGAGCTATAGCTGAACTTAACAATTTTTAGATTTTTCTACAGCATTTGACTGCACACCATTTCCAACCATCTAAACCAAAATCAGTTCAAAAATTCCTTCTGCAGACTTATGGGTTTTTTAACTGCATTGCATATCAGCCTAGTTACAGTAAGGTACTTGAAGTCTGCAGATTTTAAGTTCATAATCTGTGAAAACAGACAATGCTGCAAAGACTTCATGCAAAGCTATTTTTGATGTTACTGACTTGTCATCTGAACACTTTCAGCATCACCAGGAGCTGTTCAGCAGCAATTTTAGAAATCACTGTCTTCTCAGACAGAGAGGCAAATCTTCAGGCAGAAACAAGTGTAGAAAGGGCTAATTCCATCTCTTGATTCTGCATGGGCTTTCATGGTAGGTGAGAGCAGATGCTGCATCTTGTGTTGCCCTACTGCATGCATCATTACAAATTCTAACAGAGATTTTTGTGTGGTTTGGCAATTCAGCTTGGAGGAAGGCTTACTCGTGTTCCCATTTACCACTTTTAAACAGGCAGTTAATTTCCTCTAAAACCAAGGATATGTATGACTGAAAGACCTACAAGATATCCTAAATTGCTGTTTTCTTGTTAGGAATTTATCAGGATTTATCTGGATAAAGGAGAGGGTTGTCAGATGACTGCAGACATGCGTTGAAGGCCAGCCATGTGGGTTGTAAGTCCCACCATCTCTGACACCAAGAAGACCTGTGCTTTTCATTGATGTTTGCAACAAGGCTAGTGGAAAAGCATTCTGCAAACACCTAGATAGAAAGCCCTTTCTGCTTTCCTTTTGTTAATATGAGAGTAAAGTCTAAGATACCTTGTCTGTTTCAGGGGAATCAGAATCTGAGACTTGCCAGGCTATCAGTTTAGTCTTCATCATCATGAAGATGTCTTTAATGCCTCACACTTCAGAGTGGTCTCATGTAGGCTGTTGATAAACAAAGCTTTGCATGTGGTAGAGAAGGAAGTGCAATACAGCACACTGCACAGCAGCTAACCATTTACCTAGTTTGAATTCTTCCTGCTGAGAAGCACTCCTGCATTGCCTTATTAAGTACACAGCATTATATGATGTGTAAATTATATATTAATACATAATTTCTGCTGTGGCTTTACAAACGTTATAAGGAGTGTAAGCCATCTTTAGGTTTTTAAAGAACAGACACAAAAGCAGAAAGGATGAGTGATAACTGCTTGAATAGGTAACTCCTAGAGATGGCTTGGTAGAACATCTGTTTAGGATCAGTATTTACAAATGGACTGTCTCTGCCTAAGTGTGATAGATCTAGCAGCAGCCAGTCTGACAGTAAGGAAAGCCTGTAACAGCAAAAACACAAATGCAGTCTTCATTTCAAAGACATGCATAAGAGATAAGATACCCAGCTCAGCTATGGGTAGTACTTAGTTGGGAATGAGCTGGAATTTAAGTCCAGTTTAAACCCAGTCGTAGTGAGGTAGTCTGTCGCAGTGTTCCTGATTGTTTTGCAGGAATCTGGCATTTAGTGCATTTGTATCTATGATGTAGTCAGGCATCAGTTCTTTACTACAATTTATCAAGAAAATTTTTTTCTTAATCTCATAAGTACATATTTTCAGTGGAAACACTCTTTTGCTTCTTAAGTCTGAGGAATGTAATGATTTTTTTGTACTGTATTCTGTATCAGATCATGCAGGGGGAAGAAGGAGTCAGAATTTACTGTTTCATTCTGCAGTTATATATATCTGGTTGCTTCCACTTCTCTTGTTCTGAGCATAGGAAAAATTGTTCACCAAGTACACATGTAAAACTAGAAGGTATTTTAGAGAAATGTTACCGTTTGTTACCTGCCCTTTTGAAGTACAAGCCAGAATAGGAGCTGTATTCCTGACCCGTGATCCAGCTGACCTACATGCTGTGCATCCTTATGAAGGCATAATTTAATGCACTAAGGTTTATTCTGTTACAAAGCAAAAGAGTTAATGGCATAGAAAATTCAGACTATAAAAATGTGTTTCTAGAAGAAGACGACACACTAGAGCGTGCTGTGGTACTGAAGCAGTGTGCATCTGTTCTTACAAAATCTGTTA
>JASSUY010047750.1:0-13106 GCA_032466535.1 Forpus xanthops
CCAATTCCTGCATGCATACTTACAGAGTTCAAGATTATCCAGGTTTTGAATTCCAGAATCTAGTCCTTAAAAATTAAAAAAATAGAAGATACAGCTGGAGATTTCAGTATTAATTGGGACAAAATGGCAGGAATCCAAAGTGATCATGTACAAGAAAAGCCCTAGCAAATGGATACACAGTCACAACTCCTGGGGCTCAGGTACACACTGATACAGCAAAATCAATTGCTAATGAAACTCATCATCATCAGTGCTCTTTTATCAGGGATATAATAACCCCAAGCATAGACCGAAATTTCTTATTTCTCTTAATTTTTGAGACAATTTAACAAACATAGATAAATATTATGCTAAAATGAAGAAAATCTTCCTTGCCTAGAGGAAAAACAATCCCTTTGATAAGCGTCTGTTCTACTTGTGTACATGTATTTTTCTAACTCTGCAGTCTTTCTCCTTCAGCCCATCTAAGAAAGAGTTAAAACTTCAGAGTATAAGAGAACAGTCACCCTTCATATAGAGATATTTCACTGTGAATGGCACAGCAATATATAAACATCATTTTTTTCCTGGTGGGCTGGTCCTTCTCAGCCTTTATAGAGACATTTTTTTAATTTGGGACATAAATTAAATTAAATATTTATGCCAGAGCCACCAAACGAAAGACAAATAGAACTGGCAAACAATTCTGTTAATAACATTCAATCACTGTAATGCACATTGCTGTCAAACAGTAAGTGCAAGTTAATTTTTTCTTTAAAAGTTTTGTTTTATTTTCCTGACAGTTATGTCAGAAAGAACTGATAATTTGAAGGAAGATTTATTTAGAGAGTAATCCTGTGCTCAGCTAAAGCGAATACAGCTCCTTTTCCCTTTGGCAGCGTCAGCAGCTGATGAGGTCCAGTAGCTATTTATTTTTACTATCTGTTTCAGGGAAAGGTTATTTCATTAACATGAAAACAGACTCACACACACAAATGAAAACAGAGAAAGACTTCAGTGTTTTATTTATTTTTTTTTTTAAGAAAAAACAAGCAACTATTCAAGGGAGATGACAAAGAGTGCTGAAGTCCAAAGGCAATGAGCAATTATCTAAGCATGGCTAGCCATGATACCATGATATCCTGCTGATCCTACCCAGGTACAAAACTCAGCTGGATCATCAACAGACAGGACAAAAAAAAGATGTCACATGTTTCTAAAAGACAGGCTTTCAAATGTATAATGATAAATATTCAAATATGATAAGAATTTTCAAACTGGTATTTTAGGACAGCTGATGAGTAAATCCTTTTTGTTGTGTGAGTGAGAACAGCTTGCACGTTTAAGAGTAGACGACTGGACTAGTCTAAACTAAAAAATGGATAATATAAGTAACTCTAAACCACTCTGTAACTTGTGTCCTGGATGAGCCTGAGTTATCCTAGTGACTTGCTTGTGCCTCAGTTTCCCCATTTATAAGTAAGAGCAGCAATGCCTTGCTTGATAAAGTTTATTCAATAATATTATTTGATTTCTGGAGCCCACTTTCACTTCTGGAGCTCTTCAGACTCCGGCAACAGTATCAAAAAAGATGTCATAAGAACTGAATTGCATTCCTGCAAATCTCCCAGTGCCTTTTAGTCCACTTTCTGCCTTATGTATATTACAAAATCTCTTAGTATGTGTCTGCACAGTCTGATTTAAGCTGGCATTTAGTACAACAAGCCCTGAACTGAGAACACTGGAAATAGAAATTGATAAGTTAAACCTACTAAGCCAGTCTCCAACAGGTCTGAATTGTCATCACTGAATTTCTTCTGCTGGTAACCACTAAAGTCCACTTTTTGCAACTTGCTTTATTGTGTGATTCAACATAATACAATGGCATGTCAGTTATACTTTACACTAAACAGTATTTTCTACTGCTGGAATTCTTGAATCCTAGCCCTTAAATATCAGCTGGGATCTCTAAAACAGTCCAGGATTTTTTAATAACCACACATGTACATTGAAATATGGATTATTATCTATAGCTTTTGATAGAATATAAAAAAAATACTGTTTCCAAGGTCAGATTAACGTTTGCAGAATATGATATATTTGCCTTCACAAAAAGAAAGAGGCATTTTCCAGTGGGCTACATTCTACCTATAACCTTTTTCCTCAAGAAGGCAAAACACCAGAAACCTCTGAAATCTTCTGAAGAAAAATGAAGAATGCTCAAGGAGCAGATGTCTTGGTCCAGAAATTAGGAAAAACATGCATGTGAGTAGAATGACAACATTCATACTAAACTTGTTATAGGGTAGCTAAATTAATTCACACAGACAAAGAATTTATTTGCCAAGACACTATCCACCATATTTGAGAAGTCTTGGCTTCTAGTGAAGTTCCTGCTGACTGGAAAACAGGAAAAAAGAATTCCTATTTTTAAAAAGGAAAAAAAAGAAGAAACAGGAAACTACAGGTTGTCAGTCTCACTTCAGTGCCCGGTAAGATCATCAACACCATCTGAATACTACTGGCTGCCTGTCTTAATTTCACTTTTGGGTGGGTATCATGCAATATGCTATTCATGAACAGCTGCTACATTTTAAAGTAAATTAAAACCCTTTGATGGATATTTGAGGCTCTGTACTACACTGATGGTAGTATATTCACTTGTTAAGCCTACCAAAAGGATGCTAGGTTTTAGGTGAATTGCCTACTTCTATTGGCCACTTAAATCTCACCTAGAAATTAAACCTCTATATTTTTCACATCTGTCATGAGAACCCAAGAAGTCATTGTCGTGGCTTAAGTCTCTATAATTCACGCAGTTTTGCTCACTCATTCCACCCTCTTTCTTTCTCCCTCTCCTGGAGGGATGGGAAGGAGAATCAAAAGAATGGACCTCCCACAGGTTGAGATAAGAGCAGTCCAGTAACTAAGGTATAGCACAGACCACTACTGCTACAACCAATAATAATAATGATGAGAAATACAAGGGAAAAGAATACAATTGCTCACCACTGATACCCAGCACGATCAA
Organism: Forpus xanthops; assembly: GCA_032466535.1. Taxonomy (NCBI): domain Eukaryota; kingdom Metazoa; phylum Chordata; class Aves; order Psittaciformes; family Psittacidae; genus Forpus; species Forpus xanthops. Next base: position 3,011 of record JASSUY010047750.1, read on the forward strand.
ACAGTGCACCCCCACCCTTCCGAGTCTCTGCTCTCCGTTTTTACATCCTGGGCATGATGTGCTGTGTTATGGAATACTTCTTTGGCTAGGTTGGGTCAGGTGTCCTGTCTCTGCTTCCTCCCGGCTTCCCCTCCTCCCTGGCAGAGCATGAGACTCAGAAAGTCCTTGATCAGACCAAAACATTACCAAGCAGTAACTGAAAACACTGGTGTTATCAGAGCAGTTCCCAGGCCCAAAATCAGAAACACAGTGCTGCACCAGCTACCAAGAAGGAGAAAAATGGCTGCTGCTGCTGAACCCAAGACAGTCATATACTCCCTTATAAGGTTTTTTTCAGTATAAATTCCTGTAGTATGTGCTTTTTGCTTTCCCTGCTCAGCAACACCTAACTGTAAAGAAGGCCTCAGTGGAGCTGGTGCATTTTTAGAACAGGATGGGTATCTGAAAGTAAAATTTTGAACATTTATCTGTACATATAATTATATATATATATATATCACACTGCATCTAATCATTCAGTAAATTTTAATACTCACCTTATTTAATATCACAGGTAAATAAATGCAGTTATTACTCATGTGGTGGTGCATTTACCACCACATCTCCTCTGGTCTGATTTAGGATCTCAGGAATTCTCATCAGGCCTTGCCTTTGTGTTAACAGTTGGGCAGAGAAGCATCTTAAGTCTGCCAAGGTCCCTCTGAATAGCATCCCTTCCTTCCAGTGTGTCAGCTGCAACGCACAGCTTGGTGTGTTCATATAGTGTTGGTCCTCAATCCAGCCCTTGTTAACACCACTCTTTATTGATCTCCATTTGGACATTAAGCCCTTAACCACAACTCTTTTAGTGCAACCATTAATCCAGCTTTTTTCCACTGAGTGGTCCACACATCAAATCCATGCCTCTGCAAATTACAGAAAAGGATGTCATGTCAAAAATGTCATAAGCCCTACACAATTCCAAGTAGATGACATCAAGAAAGGTCACCAAATTTGTCAGGCATTATTTGCCCTCAGTGAACCCATGCTGGCTGTCACCTATAACCCCCTGATTGTTCATGTGCCTTAGCACAGTTTCCAGGATGATCTGCCCCATGATCTTGCCAGGCACTGAGGTGAGACTGACAGTTTCTAGTTCCTGCTTCTTCCTTTTTTCCCTTTATAAAAATAGGGGGTCTCTTTTCTCTTTTCCAGTTAGCAGGAACTTCACTAGATACCATGACTTCTCAAATATGGTGGATAATGCCTTGGAAATTACTTTTTTTGTCTGTGTAATGTCTGTGTGAATTGATTTAGATACCCTATAGCAAACATTGTATGAATGTTTTCATCCTGGATGTGTAATTAAGTCACTGCTGTGACTGTAGCATACCTGTTATCTCATTTTACAAATATTAAATCTCAGTGATAGACTACTACTAGATCTTGTGATCCACCTTTAAACTGCAGAGTTCTGCTAGATCAGAAGCCGTGTAGAATTCCCATCTGTAAATTGATACTTCTACAATATCATGTTAAGGTCACCTTTTGCTGATACGTTGCACAGTGATCCTCTAGGCAAACCTAATTGATTACACATGTAACCCTTTAGATAGATCCATTGACTGAGTGTAGGACTAAGACTGGACCTAGCTGCACCTGTCTCCATGCAGAATTTAGAAAGCAATGAGACAACTCTGAATCTCATGTCTCAACAGGAGGATTTCCTTACTCTTTGTATTTCTTCCATTAGATTAAAACCCATTATCCATATCTGGGACTGAGATTGGACCTAGCCACACTTTAACTCCATCAGAAGTTTAGAGAGCAAGGAGGTCTACTCTAAATTTTGTGACTCAGTGGGAGGTACTTCCTTACCTTTTGTGTCTTTGGTCTTTTTATAAATAATTGTAGCTTTGTTCTACCTTGATATTTTTGTATGTTTTATGTATGTGGTAAGTAATAGGGTGAACCTTGCCATCAAACTTTGTTAGTCAGACTTCTATAAACTCATATCATGACTACTTTTGCTAATACTTTTTATGGAGATTCTTTGAGTGGCCCTACACTATTTGCTAATTACAACTCATGTTTGATGTCAAATACCTTTCCTAGCAGTGCTCAAAAAGCTTGAAGATATTGGAATTATCTAGAAATTTAGTATAAAATGGAATAGTGTTATTTTGGTTTCTTTTTTTTTCTTTCTCAGGACTTACACAGAGTCTAAAATGAGTCCAGGCAAATCATATACAACTACCCCAAAAGCATTGAAAAGGCTCCAGTTTCTAGGACAAGAAGAGAGATCAAGAAAAGCATAAAAATGCACCTTGTCCTGAACTTGAGAGGGATGCTTTGGATTTGCAGTGATGGTGGAATTTGATCCAGAAGAGCTTCAATACCAGCTGTACAGAAATATTAATACAAGAAACATCTCTCTCTCTCTATATATATATATATATATATAATATATATATTAACACTTGATTTAATGAGCAATACTTGAAAAAAATATTCAAGCCCGTCAGCAGATTGAGTGTCAGAAAACTAAAGGTATATAAATAGCTTACCAAGAATTTTTCATGTTGCTATACATTAGACTAAAGGTAACAAGACAGCTTTGAAGGATATGTAAAAAATTACTTTTAGTGCACTCAATAGAATGAAGAAAAGTGCTGACAGAATGAAAATGGAGGGAGAAAAAAGATGATATATGAGTAGCACAGTTTATTCATTTGAGTCTTTTTGTAGGTCTTTTTTCTTCAAAAAACACATTTAGTTTACTAAATTGATAATCCAGTTTAAATGCAAATTTCTGAATACATATCTAGTTATGCAAGATGTAATCACTATAATTGCAGCAACAATCATACGTTAAGGGATACATAAGCCTTTAAATCAGTAAATGAGTTTTTAATAAAGCATTGCATTGTACAAAGTTGAAGGGGAGTGATTTTTTTAATGGCCATGATCCAAACACTGCATTATCTGATCCATATTTGATGACTAACAGAACATACAAGTGACTTCAGAGTTACATTTCATCAATAGTAGTAGTATGCTCAAACTGGAAAAGTATCTGTCCTCTATATTAACATTATTAAAAAACAATATAAATGAATTTAAGTACTACTAGAAAAAAAACATGGTTATGCATGAAGTTATTCAATCAAAGTTTTGAATATTTCTCCCCCTGGTTTTCTTTCCCAATGTAAGACACATTACTTGGGTTTGTTAATCTCTGTATGAGATCTCAATAATTAAATATACATTTCAAAATAAATTTTCCATTTATTATTATATAACTTAATAATTTACTCATAAAATTGCTTATATTCTTTGCTACTCTTTGAATTAGATTTGCATCTCTCTTCTCCAAATCATTGCAACACTGATATTATTACCATGACCATGATATGACCATGAAATGATCCTGGCATGACATGAACTGTCATGCCAAAATCATCACTCATATGCATCATTATCTAAATCACATTATGCTAACCACTAAAACAAAAGGAAAAAAAAAAAAAAAAACCAAAAAAAAAAACAACCCTGTACTTTATCAAAAATTATGATAAGCAAAAATAAATTAAAATGCTGATAAATTGTTAACTGGGATCTTGTAATAGAATGTTGTCTGGAAGATAGTGCTGGAAGTTACTGGTTCTGAGTTCAAATAAAACTTGAAATTTGCAGGCTTTGTTTTATAAGTATTTAAATTCTGAGCTCCAATTCACGTTGTTCCACAAACTGCCATCTTCAGTGTGTGTTTAGATATTTAATTGCTGACATCCTTTGATTCTGCCCCTCTGCTCTGCTCTCATGAGATCCTGGTTGGACTACTGCATACAATTCTGGCGTCCCCAGCATAGCAAGCACATGGAGGAAGTCCAGAGGACAGCCATGAGGATGATCAGGGGGGTGGAGCACCTCCAATATGAAGACAGGCTGAGAAAGTTAGGGCTGTTCAGCCTGGAGAAGAGAAGATTGTGTTGAGACTTCATAGCAGCCTTCCAGTATCTGAAAGGGGCCTACAAGAATGTTGGAGACTCTTCATTAGACACTGCAGTGATAAGACAAGGAATAATGGGTTAAAACTTAAACAGGGGAAGTTCTGGTTAGATATAAGCAAGAAGTTCTTTACTGTAAGGGTGGTGAGGTACTGGAGCAGGTTGCCTAAAGAAGTAAATGCTCCATTCACAGCAGTTTTCAAGGCCAGGATAGAAGGGGACTTGAGGAACCCGGTCTACTGTGAGGCACCTGTGCCCATGACAGGAAGGCTGGAGCTGGGTGATTTTAAGGTCCCTTTCAACCCAATCCATTCTATGATTCTACCCTAAGACTTCTCTGAACAGCTGACCTTCAACCTCAGCATCGGTGAAATGATAAGGTGAGGCCAGCACCAGAGCCCTGACTCAGTAGGCAAGGCAGAAGAGGAGGTACTTCATTTATTTAGAATATATGTCTTGTCATTAGATATAATTTCATTAGGCATAATGAAGAATCAAAACATAAACCAGCAGCTTCTATGACATTTCATTTAATTCTGGTTATTTCCTAACTGTTAAAAAAGATGTTGGTGTGGTTGGTATTGAAAGACATTAACTCAAAAGCTACTTCAAAGAGACAAGTTTAATGTTAAATCTGTGTACAAATTACCAGATTAGTCATGCCCAAACAAAGAAGCAGCAATCTTTTGTTTGTCCTTTTTAGGAATGATAGGAGTTACAATGCTTTGCAAACTTTAATCCATTACCACAAACATATTCATACAAAAAACCCCAAATAAACAGGTAAGTGTGTAAAGCTCTTTCTGGTGAAGACTAGACTTTCAGTGAAGTTATAATTTTACTCTGAAACCTAGCTTTATTTTGCATTGCTGCTAAATGAATGCTAAAATGCATTTTTCTCATTTGCTTAAATACCCAAAGGTCCAACCAATATTTCATTTGACTCAAAAGCCCACTTACACTCCAAATATACAACACAGAAAGATAAAATATCAGCCTGGAAATTTGGTGTTTGGCTCATTTTGATGTCATTCAGATGTTCTCATCTCCAAAACTGGAGCTTTGTTCTAATAAACACAAATATCATCATACAGTAAACTGAAGTTTAATCCCTTTGTCTGGCAGCAATTTACTAAGTTCATAAAGGAGCTGTTTGATTAGGAGTTCATAATCAGACTCTCTAAGCCACTGCTACTGTAGAGCTGTCAAGTTTGCATTTCATAGTAGACATGCATTGGTAACACAAAAAACACTACTAGAACTGGCACTATCATGCTTTCTGGCATTGTTGTACCTAAGAAAACCATGGTTCCATTAAAGAACAACTATTTTGGAAATGTCCCATCTGTAATAATGCAGTACATGCTGAGTAAACCATGACTCAGTAAATCCACAATTTTCCTATTTCTAAGCTAAAAAGCACTAGGAAAGAAAAAATCTATTGCAGAACTCAAAAGAAGAATAAAGCCGCCTTGACAACTGTGGGCTGAAGTTTGCATTCATCAAGTTTCTGTCAAAAATCAAACTTTAAATTTTAAAAATTGAATGGCTACTTTGTTTTCTATTTCAGAACAAAAGTATGTGCTTTTCCTGGAATTCAATAAACAGAGCATTTTTAATCTGCATGTACAGACTCCAACAGTGCAACAGAATGTAAAACTGATGAATATGAAGTAAATAAAGGAGACTTGTTAGGAGGTATGCGCAAATCAGATAAGGAATTAATGATCTCGGAAAATTTTGTGTTGTTCCCATTAAGGTTTTGAAATGTTATCACTCTCCACTCTGCAGACATCTCAATGCAATATCCTTGCAAACACTTAAATGTAATGCTCTTGCTTTTGCATTGATAAGTAATTTAAATTTTGCTAAAGAAGTAGCATACTAAATTGTGCCTAGCTGTCCAGAACAGTACCAAGACAGGTAATGCAGGCTCAGTAGTCCAGTACCCAAACTTACTAACCTTCCTTCCAGAAGATCAGTCTGCAAGCTCTTCCATGGTCATTTTCATCTCCAATCAAACCTGTCTCCTGAGACTATGGAGGTTAATCAAATACCTGATGTTGAGAATTATTCAGGTGTCATTTAATGCTAAACTTTCTTTTTTACTAGGATGGAAAGTTACCAGGTTTACACTTTGTAAATAGATGGTAAATGTGACTTCCTTTCCAAATTTAAGAGGCAACTTTAGAACATTCATTTAGGAGGTAGTGTAATATGCTATAACTAATATCAATATCAGTGCTACATACAGGTCATCTATCAGTATAAAGTGAGATTTAATCGTGTGAAAAAAAAATAATCAAATGGGACATTTTACTACTAAAACTATGATTTCAAATATTTAATATAATGGCACAACAATGGCTCAGCTGACTGCTTGCTAAGAAGCTGTGCTGATAATCTGTAATTCAGTATTACAAGAGGACTTCCAAAGTTTGAGATTATGGACAGTAAAGACACTCATGCAAGTGGGTCATAAAAGGTATCATACTCCCAATTGCTTTTCACAGCTATGTTCTGGCTCTAAGCTAAATCATCTTTAAAATCAGGTATTCTTGTCACTGATTCATTTCATTTCCCAACATCCCAGCCTTCAATACTTGGTGCGATGGAGGATGAGCATCTGTTACAACAGGAAATTACATCAAGGGACTGTTCAATTTCCAAAGTCTGCTCCAAAAGCTACTGAACCTAGTCTTATTTTTTTGCAGCTGGAGTGAATGATATGCTTGAATTACAACAAAGCAGGGCAGTGACAGAGAGAATTTATTGCACCACTTGAATGCCCATTTATACTAATGCACCTACAATAAGCATTTTCCTTTACAGAGTTACACAAGCAGCACAACACTTAAAGTACAGCAAAACATACAGTGCAGCAAAATAATGGCTCAGACATTGGAAGAATTGGATGTGTCCCCAACTAAATGTAAATATGTCTTAAGGTAATTACCGGAAGGAAGATGAAAATAATCCAAAAACCAGTGTCAGAAAGATAACAAAACACAGAAGAAAATATTTTATCAGCATCAAATATGTACACAGCCAAATATTATCAGACAAGATCTGAAAAGGTCAAAGAAAGCTGTAAACAAGTTTTAAAACTACCTCACCCCATCTTTCTCCCCTAACAACAAAAGCACCATAAAATGGAAAAAAATAGAGTGAAAACATAATTAGAAGCAAAAAGAGAATACAGTGTAAGAGTTGGGGGAGGAAAACAGTCGAGGGAAAAGAGTAATTTTCATAGGATATAGAGACTAAAGAGAGAAGAAAAGTTTTGCATAGTAAGGATCAAGATATTTTCAAAGCTCTTTAAATCCCTCAGAACACAGTGGTCCTCAGGACTTAAGTCTTGACCTATGATAAGTAGGTATACTGATTAACGGTACAGTTAATTACATACCAACGAATAGCTACTCTGGTACAGAGTATTGCTAAACCCAGACTGACATCAATTGTAGATACTGTGTAGGAGGAAGAGTTGGAAAGGTAAAATAAGGTTAACTTCTCAAGCATTCTTAAGTGCGATGGATCTTTTGGTTTGCAGACTTTTTCTCTTGCTTATTATTATATTATTGCTTATAAGTAGAGCCCTTACTTTTACACTCCCACTGACACGATGCTCAGGGCTTCACGCAATTATCAAAAGCTGAGAACACTACCACTGTTCAAATCCTGCTGTTCTTCTGTGGTTCTGCCAGAGGCATCCCTTCCAAGCCAGCAATAAATACAGCAATAATCTGGCTACACTATATAGCCCAGAAATGTTATCTAACTGTGCTTCAGAATGTCCATGACTTACGGATTTCCCCCACACACACATTGCAAGTAGAATAAATGTCACATAGTTATTTGCAGTGTTCAGTTTTACTCCCCTGACCAAAGAAATAATATCAAGATTCATCTTGAGAAGCAGATTCCTTACTTTTAGGGACCATTCAAACGAAGAGTTTAAAAGTCACCTCCAGAGACTGATGAAATTGCTTTCTACATTGAATCTCTCCTTCTGTTTTTCGGAATAGCCACAAGAGCCCTGTATTCATCTGAAACACAAGAAACCCTAGATCACTCAACATTCTGTTCTATTTTCCTGTAGTTATCCAACAGGAAGTCACATAAAGCTGGCAGAACGCCACAATGGTAAAAAAAAATAGGAAAAATATATCATTTTTTTTTTGTGTGAACTTATTTAAGAATGACAAACCAGATAATTTCCTCTTAAACTAATGCATGAGCAGTGTTTAATTGCTCCACCCTGTTGTTTCTGAGAGCAGGTATGTAGTGTTGCAGCTTGAAATCTATTCAGGTATTGCAGTGCAGCCCTTGAGAGTCAGAGTCTTACCAAAGAAGCTTACAAACTACATTTCTTTGAATAAAGAGACCTTAACTGGTAGTTAACAAGAGTCTTTCACAGGGTGTTCTGCATCATCCAGAAAATACTTATTTTTACTTGTGAGTTTCCTTCTTTCTGGGGACTTTTTACAAGATTTAAGTATTAAAACCTTTTTTCTTAGCCCTGCTATAGATTTTATGCTGTGACTCAACAAATTCTTCCCCTAAGAATTCAAAGGCTTTAAATGAGGTATGTGATAAATTCCCTAGAATGGAAAAAGATTTAGGGGCTTAATTAGGTGTGCCTTTATCTTTTCAACATTTTGTACCATTCCACAGCATCTGATTTTCCATTAAGTTTCAAATACAGGATATACAAGGCAATGTCTCACACATGAAGAAAATGTTTCAGCTGCCTGTGAAAAATGCACAGAAATATTTCCAACAGTCGTAGCCAGAACACAGGAGCTTTTGCTCCAGGTCGTCCTAATTATAAATGGATGTTTCTATATGACATATTGTTTCACCTGTCATCAGAGTTTTTGATACTATTTAAAGTGTTCAGAGGATTTATGTACATTACTCTTTGAGAATATGAGTTCAGCAGTACTGGGTGTGACACATAGCTTTTACTAATCAAGTGTAAGACATATGACTTACTTACAAAAATTGAATGGTTTAATTTAATAAATTCTAAAAAATGCAGTGAAATACAGAGAGAAAAATATGGTTTACATATCAAAATACCTGGAATTAACACAAGTCTTATTTACACCTCCATTCTAAAGATTTAAAATATTTAAATATAGAAATATTGCATTCAGAGGTTTTAAAAGGCTAAACTTAGCTCATATTTTCACTCTTCCACTAATGACCTGGTTACAGTTACTTCTTTCATTCCTTACTAATTACTTAATCATTCTTACTTTTCTATATCTTACCCTTAAAATCTTAGATAAAAGAAGCTATGCCATTTATACCTCACATTTCACATGTAAAATTGGTTCTTCTATACCCATGTCATTTACCTTCAACCTCAACTCCAGGAGAAGAACTTGATGAAAAACTTGAAGTTTAGTTCTCCAGAGAAGATATATCAATGCAATATTTGGAAATGTTTTGAGTAAAAATTCTCCTGTTTATGCTACATCAGTGCCTGGAACAGAGGAATTTAGGAATACATGGGTATAATACTGGTTCTGGACTAAAATATTTTTACTTGGATGTGGACTACATGACCAGTTCAGAATATGAAATTAGTCTGACAACGAAGGAATAAAACAATTGATGTGGCTCTTTATAAAGTCTCTATAGCCAGAAATTCTTGTATTATTTTTTTTCTTGCACCAGTAATTTTACCATGCTCAGGTTACTTGAGACAAGATGAGCCAGCAGAGCTAAAATCTTTCCTCAGATTGAGCCACCATAGTGAACTGGTCTTTTCCATAGTTACAATTCAGGCCAAGGACAGAAGTGAATTGGGAACATATCACTCACAAGTCTCCAGGGTTTCACAGTGATCTTCTGGTTATTTCTCCTGGTGGACAAGATATACTCAAATATATAAGAAAAAAATACCAGCTGTAGCATACTAAGGGCACTGTAGTAAGATGAGACTGTAGTTACCTGAGATTGTTGAATTGCAGTGACTACAAGCTCTAACCTCTTTCCTTGATTTAAAAATGAAAACCAGAGAAAGTTATAAAGAAGAAGCTGGTGGGAAAACAAAAACAGACAAAACCAAAACCACACACAACAGCACACACACA
>JASSUY010047753.1:0-12480 GCA_032466535.1 Forpus xanthops
TTAGCTGCATAAATATGTTGGTATAATTTAGCATAAGTGTTAGACCTGACTGCAAGTCATGATGAAACTAAGCAAAGTGAATAGTTAAGAACAAGCTGTAAGTAAGCTGTCCTTGGGCAGGCTGGAAAGTCCTGAATAATTGCAGGATCCTGACAGAGGAGAGACGAAGGGAGCTGTACGTCTGCAGAACGTCCTGAGAGATAGAGAAGAGATGAAGGGAGTTGAACACCTGCGGAACATCCTGAGAGCTAACCTTGGTAGGAGTTCCTGTTCATGGCAAGATATGGATCCAAGAAGAGATGAGAAAGAACTATTCAATTAACAATTGGACTTATGCCCATGGACAGCAGCCGTTAGTCAGTGATAAGTAAAAATAGAGTGTAGACATCAAAGGTGTTTGTTACAATATATAAATTTGGCTTTGTAGCGGAATAAATTGGAGTTTGTTCTGTCACTCATATTGAATCGACTAACTGCTCTGCCACCACCCTCTGGACCCTTCGTCACTACAGATAGCCCTCATCCTACCTCAGATAACCCTGTATCCCCGGACAGACTGCAACATTTTCCAACAGAAGTGATATTCTTAGAGGAATTTGACATTTACACTGATATGTGGTTTTAAAGCTTTTTTTAAACTGAAAAACTGAAGGATCAAGCAACTCTTCTTCAGGCCAAGTGACTTGTCAGGATTTTATTACATTTGAATATTGCTTTTAATGTGGTTCTCTCAAAACTTTTTCAGAATACCTGAATGATCTGTTCTAAGATTGACAAGGCACTTTCTTTTTTTGCATCAAATATGTTAACAAAATATCACTAATGATAATAAATATCATCTGAAGTAGCACTAATCGAACACTGAGGCGTATTAGTGAGGTATTGTTTCATGAAATTGTATTTTATTCACTCATTCACAAATAAACCATGCTTTATAATGAAGTTTGAATGACGTATTTAAAAACTCCATTTTAAAGGTTCACGATCTTAAATTTTCAGCAAAAATTTCAAATTACCTTTTATCTTCTTCATCTCTTCAGTCAGAGAATACATTACAAAATAGTTTGTCTGAATTACTAAATAGCAGATGCAAAAGGGAAGAAGGAGAAGAGAAGGGACCCCAAGTGAATCTGGAGAAAATCATATGTATTCAATAAACCAAAAATATATTACCTTGAAACTAATAAACTAATATTTAAAAAATGAAATAAGAACAAAGATTCTACACCTTGCAAGAGTCTAATCAACAAACAATTTTATTAACTATGCCTGTTAATCCATTAAAAATTGGTTTTACTGATTAAAGATAGGTCAACAATTTTAGCAAGTGATTTTCTGAGTGATTTTTTTCTCTTAATTTTCAGTAAGAGTATTTAAACTTAAATAAAAGAATTTTCAGTAGCAGAAAAAATGTGCTTTGTCTTTTCTTACCTGAGCAAAAAAAAAAAAAAAATCTAAACGTCTGAACTGCATCTTCTTATGACTATGTCTTACAGTTGTGGTTTGTGGTTTATCTTTTAAACCCTGGATGATTATTCAGGTGTATATGGCATCATAAAACTCATCCTTTGACCAGTACAGCTGTAGCTTTTACTTTCCTTTTGTAAGCAGATATAAAAAATAAATCCAGAAGTTACTTTCACTAATCTCAGGTAAAAACTATAGCCTTCTTACCCTCAAAAGAATTTCATGCCAACTTACTTTTAACAGCAATATTAGAAGGATATATAATATATGTGGTGAAAGCTAAGAATAAGCAACTGTAAAGTCTTCTTGCAGAAATATGTTATTACTGAGCTCTGACAAGAAATCAGAAGCTACTGAAAAAAAAAATCTATTGTTAATGTCTTTTTAAGCATTATTTTGAAAAAAATAAATTAGAAGCATTTCAAAAGCCAAGTGTAGTTATCACAAGAATTTTATTTATCAAATAACTGAATCGGGTGTTTTTTCTTTCCACTAACCATGAGTGAAAAAAAAGGTTTCTAAAGTAGATGCTATCTCCTTTATAGTTGTCTCTCCACTTCAGCAACTTCATGGAGTAACATCCCTGTTATTCTAAAATCAGGAAATTACCACTAAGGGCATTTCTAAAACTGTGTTATTCTCAGATTTCACCTAGGTTTAGATTTCTTTTTCTCCTTGTCAGAGATGTCGTTTGATTCTTTTGTACATTCTACCATTTCAACATTTTCTCCATGGGAATGAACACTGGTCTTTAAATTCTTGGGAAATAAACACATTAATCATGACTAAGCATGAATGAATAAGAAAATATGAAGCTCATTTCACTGTCAAACAATAGAAAAATTGTTATCTGTAATTGCTGTTTCAAATTATGTCTGGAACTTGTCACATAATTTCTTTAAGGCTGCCTTAAATTATTTTCTTCTTTAATGTTCCAGAGCAGTTGTATCTCTTTGGTATTAATGCTATCCATGGAAAGGTCCAGACTTGTCATGGTAACTTTATTAATTCTGTGCTTATTATTACTTCTTTAACTAAGAAGACAGACTGAAAAAATAATCTTTATTAATTGAAAAATCCTCTCAAAATTTCTCCACCTTCCTTCTATACCTTTTTCTGAATAATGGCATAATCTAAGTAAAGAAAACTGATTTCAAAGCAAGTAACATGAGAGTTAACAGGTTAAGAATTTGGTATTAAAGTCTAAGTACTATTTAAATTTCAAGAGGTTCTTAGACATATTAAAGGAAAATAAAATCACATACATGGAAAACCAAGAAATACTTTTTCTCTCTTGTTGCTGCAAACACCCAGGGAGTAAAATCTTGGTCCAGATGAAAGCATTTTATCAAAAAAGAATGACATTGTCTTTTACTTTAGGTAAAAAGCTGAAAGATAAGCCAGTTTTTCCATCAGTGATGATAATGCAACAGAATTCATAAATCTACTTACAGTATTCTCATTATGAATGAATCTGTACTATGGGAGTAAAAGTTAAAACTTTTAGACGTTCTTTTTAAGGAAGGCCAGGATTAAAAACATGGCTACTGTGCTTGAATTAAAAGTGAACATAACTGAAAGCTACGCAATAAGTTTTATTTCCAGGTCTTGACAATCATATAGTTAATTTTCACAGCTTCCTGTCTAATAGAGGTGGAAAAGGAATGTGTAATCTACTTAGCCTAAGGTTGGCATAGGTAGCCTGTATCCAGTATTCAGATTTGTGTGCATATTGCTTCTTTACTGAGAAATAGGTTAAAACCTATTTAAAAGGAAAGTAGTTGTCATACTTCCTTCCTAAATTCAATTTTGTACATGGATAATATTTACAAAAAAAAAAGATGTGATTTTTCTTTCAGGATTATGTCACAATAGTACTTTTTGTTGCTGCTTTTTTTTTATATTACTATTTTTTTAGACATTCAAATAAAACTAAGAAGTATTTCTTAGTAGTTACAAATTGAGATTAGATACCAGGAACTCTTTTACTACCTGCTTCTCCTCAGCTTTTACCTTTATCTCTGTCCTTTATCTTTAAAAGAAATGTCTTTAGGAGTAGCCTTTTCTAATAAGTAGATATATTTCAAAAGATTTAATGCTTTCTACTACTCCTTAACAGGGTTTTCTTGTCCCTGCTTAACACTTGTTCCAACACAGAAGTGTAAGCAAGTCCGTGTTACTTCAGATTCTATTACTGCAAGAGAAAGAGAAAGAGGGAGATACAAAGAGAGAGCTCCATCTCTCTAATCCCCTAAACCATCTATTGCTTTTCCAGTCCTTTCAGGAAATGGATATTGCCCAGACCAGAGAATAGACAGTATTAAGATCTATGGTTCTATCTTTCTTAATGCTATGCTTGCACAGTGCCATGGACAATGTAACAAACACTCCATCTCAAACCGAAAAGCCTCTGTTTAGGAATTTCTTGTCTTAGCATGATACCTAACAACGTTCTTCTCTACACTGGAAATGGGTATCTTAACTGTCCATTTCCTTTCTTTTGTGCTTTGTCTCTGACCAAGATTTTATTGATTGATTCCTCATAGATCACAGTCCATTCTAGATTAAAATACGAATCTAAGCACAAATTATACATACAAATACTGCTTTAAATACAAATTAAAACTCCAGCAATCATAAAATATGAAATTCAGAAATTTTAAATATTATCAGTGAACTAAAATAAGTTCTTATCCTTGTTATCCTTTGCACAGTTAAGAGGGAGAAAGGAGAATTTCACAATAAGTTTGCCATTTCTACTGCTGCCAATTTCAGGTTGGTCAGTGTTTTCTTTCTTGAAAAAAAAAAAAAATCATCCTTTTTCTGTCTCATTATATGTTTGACAACCTCTCTGATTTGACTGGTTATAAGTAAATTTTAGTGCAAGTAGGAGAGACTGTGTTTGTTACTGATGTGAAATAGGGACAGTGACCTTGTGCTGACCAAACTGGATTTAGTTTTTAGGACAAGCCTTGGAGAGATGTTGAGAGGATTCCATTTGTAGGTATTTAGCCCATTTGATTATGAACTAAAAACATTAGCCACTTATAGAAAAAAAAAAAAAAAAGAAAAGAAATTTATAAAGTATCAGTCCAGTTCCCCATGTTCATAGGGGAAAAAAAAAAATAAACCAAAACCTTAATGTGCCACTCTAAGTGCTTTTTTTTCAGGCAGAACTTTCCTCCTTCTCCTCTGTTTTTCAGAATCCACATCTACTATTAAGAGTAATATGGTTTTTATGTATGTGAACTGTGGGTTTTACTGGTATATGTAAAGAATCTTCCTTTTTCTGCAACTTAAGTGCAGACTTGTTATCTAAAATATCTGAGCTGCTCCAACTTTGGTGGGACAGAATTAGAATCCTTGATTACATTCTTTTTTAGCTATTGTGCTACAGAGACATTTTGATAAATGATGATAGCAAAGGTCCTAAGTACATTACACAGTAACACCAAATTGAAATATTATAATAAAGGGAAAAGCAGACAGCTTGATCACATCAAACTCAATCATGTATCTCAGTATTCATCTCTCATATCTCTCAGATAGTGATAAAGTCATACGACAAAAATAGATGCTTTAATATTCTATCGTCATACAGCCTCTACATATCTCATTTATGACTGATCCTAATGGATACTAATCTAAGATTTACTACCGTAGAAATAAGGAAAATAAGGGCAGAAAAAAATAAAATAGAGCATTTGCATACTGAAGTATATATATATGGATATATACATATGAGATATGCCTAATTTAAAAATGAAAAATTGTGGGGTGTTTTTTTTTTTTCTTTGTGTGTGTGTGTGTTGCATATCTTAAAGAATATATATTGCCTTCCTCAATAAAAGATACCAAAAAGAGTCGAAAGTTAAAGGAGGCATAATGCTAGTAGATGGGAAAAAATGATGGCAGGTGAAAGATCTTTCTTTAGCACAGACAAAACACATGCTCTCAAAACCTATCATATGGCATCTGTCACTGCAAGATTAAGGTAATGAAAACCAAGCAAAAGTCTTAAAAGGATTAGTCCTGAAATTTTTGTTGTCCTGAGTTATAGGATCAGCAGCCAGTGTAATGAGTTTACTGCTACTTTTCTCTGAAGCAATAGCAGCATCCAGTGGTCAGTTAGGCTCAGCCTAGCTGCGCTGCTTGTGGACTACTGATGTACAATAATCTTTCTATAGGTTCCAAGCTTTTATCCTATGGCAGAAGGAGAGGACAGGATTTAATGAGGCAGTATCAGCACCTTGCAGGTTTGGTTTGTCTCTGCATAAATTCTGTACAGATTTCTAGTTTTTGCTTTGTGGTATATAATAATGAAAGAGGTGGAAAAAGTCAGTCAGGACAGCTTCATGACACTCAGGTTTGCTTCAGTGTCTCTTTGTCAAGCACAAGTGAACAGTAGGATTCAGAACACTGGTAGACGTGACCTTTGTGGAAATCAGGCTGAATATGTATACTAAAGTGTAGTATAAAATATAGTCTTAATCTATTAGAGAGCTGTCAGATGAACTAGAAATGCTATTTAGTAGTTATCAATACTGACTGCAGATAGAATTGCAATAATCTGCACAGAACCTAAATGTTTTGCAGCCCTACTTTGTTTGGTGCTTTTATGTCTGCTTCCAGTGTGCTGAGAAAGTTCTTGCTTCTACATACTTAAAACAAAATATATAGAAATGATATAATATGCACACAAAAAATATGAATATTAACTATGTACAAGATGCTGCATAGGAATAAAGACCTTGAGTCCCATGATGTATTAAGAAGATTCCTCCAGGCAAATAGAAGTAGCTTAAAAATATGTGATTGCTTTTCTTTGCCTTAACAGTGTCTTATTTTCACAATTTTTTGTTCTTCGCCATTACACTTATAGCATCTAAAAGCTGCTTAACTCGTCAGAAAAATGTAACTATCCATGTATATTTTTGAGATGTCTTGGAAAAATTGTTTCCACATGTCAATGACACAGATTTTGTGGACCGTGCTTGATTTATTAGAAAAAGCACTACAGCAATGACAACATATGTATTTTATACTTACAAAAATAACATTCTTCTACATACAGAAGGATATGTTAAGTGTGAATTTTAATGCAAGGAAGATACAGTATGAAATAAAAACTGTATGATCATTTAGTGACAATAATTTTCATGTGTTCTTGTCTATTTAGTGAACGGCCATAAGAGCTGAAAGGTTCTTATACTTTTCTTAGGCATGCATGACATGTAACAATTTTCATAGTGGTGACTGAAGGTAAATCACTTCAGTCCTTTCAAGCGTCAGTAGGTGTTATGACACCAGTTATGCTCATGACAGTAGAGATGAGACAAGATTTAACATTAAAAAAACATTATGGAATATTACCCTCTCAGAATAATAATATGAATAGGTAAATATACACATACAAACACACCATGTTGATAGTGTTATTTTATCTTTGCCTTTTCCAGTGATACCTATTGGCTCCTTTCTCCCTTTAAGAACTTTCCTTCCATCCTTGTTTATATTTCCTCCTCACTGCGTGAAGGACTTGTTAAAAATATTCCACACCGGTGTCTAAAGAGTTAAGCAGGTTTTTGGAGACTATGAGTAAGCAGCGCACTGCTGTGTGCAATTAAGATTTATAGGGCAGGAAAGGGCAATGAGAGGCTGTTTTGGAAAAGAACTAAATGAAGGAAAGAACGTGATTCATGCTAAGGGTACTTGTTTCAAATTGCTTGAATTAATTGTGGAAAAGTTGAGTTTAAAATGTTCTTTGTTCTTTAAAAGCATTCTTTAAATACTAAATTATTAAAACCTTCATATTCTTTCATTCCCTTCATTTTCATGCACTCAATCTGATAGCGATTTTGAGAGTTTTATAGCTATTTTCACTTGTTAAAATACTTTGTGATGACTGGTTTATTGCATTGAGACATGGTGGACATGTAGCCTTTACAAGACGCAGGACAGCCTGACCACAAAAATCAGCATTAAGTTTGAATGATCCAAATAGCAAAGACCAAGTGGTAAATTTATGGATCAATCACAACATACTAATGGAGAGAATAAGGTTTTTTTTCAATTATTAGGTCTCCGTAGGGTAATCAGTGATTGAAATGTTTGGGATTTTTTCTCTTTAGTTTTAGGTCACTTCAGCTTTGCCATTCCAAGCTAACTAATTCTCTCCTTGCCTTGAAAATTTTCCATGCCAAGTGCATGTTATATTTCTTGCATCTCAAGAGGGTCAGTGGAAAGAGGAAAGGGAAAGGAGCTAATGAAATCTGTATAAGATATTAGATGTGAAGAAAACAACTTAAAGAATGTTTTAATTATGTCCACATCACAAAACAATTTTCAGAAATTTGCTGATATTTATTTTAAAACAAGCGCTCTTACTGATGGTAGAATTCTTCTGTTTAGAGATGTATCATTTTCAACTCAAATGTATTAATGGCCAGAATATATCTTTTCTTTCTCAGATCAATTCTTCTTAATTTAAAAAGCCTTTCCTTAACTAAGAAAAGCCCTTCCAGGTATTTTCCAAAGACTTTCCACATATGTGAAGAGAATGCAAGCTCTCTAGGACAGCACTTTATTCAGTTAAACTTATTAACACTGTTATAAGAACAGAACACATTAGTGGATATCCTGCATCTGTTCAAATTCATCTTTTTTGAAAACTGATGATTAAAACTATATTCCTTTCTGAGTTGCATTCTTCATATAATTGATCGTCCCAAACTATACTGTTGACTATTATATTGCTATAAAAATATATATATTTATGAAGAAGGAATTAATTCCTTTGGTGTTATTTTCAGCCAAATGTTTTTCTACTTTGGAACAAAGCTTTGTACTATTTATTATGTATTTAGTTTGAATTAATTTTTTTTTTTAAACATTTTATCTTATTTCAATTATTCCAATTGCCAAGACTATCTTTCCTCCTTGCAAGAAGCCTGGTCATACTATGCAACAGTGGTCCTCTCCAACCTTTGTGATCAGGAAGCGATTGCTTTTCATACAAAATCTGTTAATAGAAATAGCTATCACATTTAATCAACCTACAAATACCTGAGAAACTTGTAAGCTTCCTGTAGGTTCAGAGTTTCTCATTTTGGTTGCCATGGTTTGCCTGTCTTGAAGCAAATGAGGCTAAATCTGCTGTATTTAATGTGCCTGGAAAATCTGCTAATCTGGCAGAGAAAGTTTTATGCACGACTTAGTTTCAGCCATCTTTTGGTGGAGTACACTCCATATTATTACACATAGATCTTTATATATATATTTAATTTAAACATTATCTCATAAATGTTCATTTCTTCTATGACCTTAAAGATGTTTGTCTTCAAAATTATTTTGCACTCTCTCATGCCATGCTATGGAGAGAATTCTGATACAAGCAGGATGCTGACCACTCATGTATCAGAAGAACTAGAGTTAGGAATAGCGGAAGAGATAGAAATACATCGAAAGTATTTTTCCAGACACCTTAAGGATAAGTTACAAAGCCTTTGTCTAATTGTGTTGTAATTATTCAATTTCTTTCTCTAAAATTTGGTTATCTGGCATTAAAACCTCAGCACTTCTTATGTTTGCTTTCCTTTCTGACTCAGGAAATATTTTTACAGTCCAGGTAACCTTTAGCTTTTCATTCATAAAAAACATACAAAAAATGCCTTGGTAATTTCCTCAGTTCATTACCAGAAAGCAGTGTTAATGGGTATACTTCTATAGTGAAAACTGACTCTATATGTGCCTTTTTCCCTTTTGTCATTGTTGTTGGTTTTGGTTTGGTTTTGGGGGTCATGATTGGGTTTGTTTGCTTGTTGGGGGGGGGGGCTGTTTGCTTTTTAGGGTGTTTTGTTGAGGTTTCTTTTTCTGTTTGGGTTGTTTTTTTTTTTTTTCAGAGAAAGCCCACAGTCTTAAGTCTTTATTTAAAGAAAACCTTAAAATTCAACCTCAGTAATTTTCTTTCTTCATTCATGAGTTTATTCTTTTCTGCTTATAGGATAAGCTATCTCAGAAATGTTTTCTTAAAAAAAGCTTTCATCCCAAACACCTCTTTATTTAAATTGAAGTGGCTTTGATTTGTTTCTGCTCAGTACTGCATAGTGTTTCTTTAGTGCAAAGTGTATTAGGAAGTCTACTAAATCAGAACGCTAATGCTTTAGACCAACTATGCCATCAATTCTCTCTTTAAGTGACTGCATGTTGTACAAGACACAATTCAGGCACAGACCCTTTTTGCCTCCTTAAGATCATCCGAAACTCATTTTTTTTATAGACAGCTACTCAGAGATCTCACACTAAAGATGCTGCACCATAAATCTATAATCTTTGGATGCAGAAGACTGTATATTTAATTGCAAAAATCGTCTTATGAACAACTACTTGGTCACTGGTGATCTCATTACATATTTTAGAAACACCAATGCTTTAAATAGGAAAAAGAAGATGAATATTAAAAATAAAAATCTAAGGCAATTTTATCTATCTTTTAATCAAATTAGTAATTAGAATTAAACATGTAAGGAGGTAGCTAGCTACCCACAGCTCCAGGAACTTTGCAGACACCTTAAGAGTACAGACTTCATTTGGGGACAAAAATGTCAGAATCATAGAATGGTCTGGATTGGAAGGTGAGGTCTCATGAGAGCAGAATAGAGGGAGAGGCTTGCCTTCCTCAGCCTGTTGGTCACACTCCTTCTGGTGCAGACCAGTATATGGTTGGCTTTCTGGGCTGTAAGTGCACACTGCCAGCTCATGTAGAGCTTCTTGTCAACCAGCACCCGCATGTTCTTCTCCTCAGGTCTTCTCTCAGTCCGTTCTCCCTCAGCCTGTATTTGTACTTGGGATTGCCCCAACCAGGTGCATGACCTTGCACTTGGCCTTGTTGAACTTGATGAGGTTTACACTGGCCTACTTTTTGAGCATGTTAAGGTCCCTGGGGATGGCACCCCACACCTTGGTGTTGTCAACAAACTTGTTGAGGGTGCACTCTCAATCTCACAACACAAACCATTTATTATCAAAAAAAAAAAAAAAAAAAAAAACCAACAAATTCTGTTCAGATTTTTCACCTAATTTATTATTTCATTATATGAATGTTTAATCAAAAATGCATTGTCTACATGTACTTATTTGTGCAGATAAGGTCAGGATTTTTTTTATTGTAGTTTCAAAAAGTCAGCAAATCTTGTGAATTTATTTAATGCTTCACTTTAGTCTTAGGTCTTCTCTTCAATGATTGTGAATATTAGCTTTAGCACTGAAGTCTGAGATTAAGCATTTAAAAACTGCCACTGTTCTACACACTGCAGTTAGTATGTACTTAAAAGATGCTGAAATCTTTAGCAGAGCTGCAGAGGGAAAGCAAATTGAGGTATCAGCAAGAACACAAAATTTCTGCTTGACCAACCAGAAACAGCACAGACCTTACATATCTTACACGAGTTGTTGAAAAGTTCAAGAATTAACATTTTTTTTTAAGTCATCAAAAGATATGCGATAAGAAACTCTTGGAAGTAGTAACTAATTCCTCTGTGAAATGGTTAAACCACAAATGAAGCATTATTTCTGTGTCACATTGCGTCATGTTTTACCAAACCTTTCAGATCAGTTAGAGAAAAAGTAAAATGAGAAAACTTTTGTGCCAATATCTCTGCATTTGTTTATGGCAAATCACCTGTTCTGCAGAAATGCGTCATGACAGGGTAGATCTGCAGTTGCAGAAGGGAATGCTCTCAAGGAAAGGCTGGAAATCTCTAGATGTTTAATTTGGTTTAATTGTTTACATAAATAAATTCTAGAATGAGTAAAGGCTACTTAATCTTTCTCAAAATATCCATTTTGAGGGGCCTAAGTCCTTGAAGCTCTATTTTCTCCTATTGAGTAGTATTTTGGTATTTTAGCAAGCTACACTAACCTGTTTTAATTTTTTTTCATTTTGAAATACTATATTTTTCAGCACAACGGTCATTAATTAAAACTAGTTAAATCCAATAATAAGTATGAAAAAAACTGTGTAAACTTTTCATCACAGCTTGTTCTACATCTTCTCCACTGAGCAACAGAATAAACCTAATAAAAATTCCTATGCTACCTTTTAACACTACAATTACAAGAAGTATAGCACTAAAAGGAATAAAACCAACCCCAGCAACAACAAACAAAACCACAGTGAAACAAAATCAGCAAATACAAACTGTGTACTCACAGAATATTTGATATGAGAAGTGACCTCTTAAGATCAGCTTGTCCAATCCCCCCAGCTCAAAGAAGGGTACCGAAGACCACATCCAGTCAGCTTTGGAATATTTCCAGTGATGGAGGCTCTGCATTCTCTATGGAAAAGGCGTACCATTCCTTGACCACCCTTAAAAAAAAGGATTTTTTAATGTTTAAACAAAATTGATTGTAGTTTAGTTTGTGCTCTTTGACTCCTGTCTTTCACTGGATGCCGATGGGAAGACTGGCTCTGTTTCTTAACTTCCCCTCATGAGGTACTGACATACTCTGTTAAGTTCCCCCAAGCCTTCGCTTCTTCAGCTGGAATGATTCCAGATCTCTTAGCCTTTTCCCATATATCAAAATCTCCAGTACATTATAGCAGCCAACAATTATGTATCTTTTAACAAAACAACACAAAAAAAAAAAAAAAACAAAAAAAAAAAAACACCAAAAAAAGATTTACTTTTCAGATGCTTACCAACTTTTTCTATTGATGGAATTATTAGTGCTTAAAAAAGTTCTAAGTATATCTGTCAGGAACAAATTAGTGCTAAAAGTAAAAATAATAATACATATATTCTAGCACAACCATAGTGCATACTTAGATGCATACATATACGTAAAAATAAGTATACAGAATATTAAACTGTAAGCTTATTTTTAAATTCCTCTGGTAATATTTATTAGCAAAATGCACAGCTATTGCTTACTACTGTGTCGTGGTTTGAGGCGTAAATCAATCTGCCTGCCCACTCACTCCTCCCAACCTTCTTTTCCCCCCCACTTTAC